>JAOWBP010040411.1:0-20824 GCA_028571105.1 Tragopan temminckii
GGAGACCTCATTGCTCTCTATAACTACCTGAAGGGAGGTTGTAGTGAGCTGGGGGTTGGCCTCTTCTCTTTTGAAACTGGTGGTAGGACTAGAGGGAATGGCTTCAAGTTGTGCCAGGGGAGATTTAGGGTGGACTGTAGGAAATACTACTTCTCTGAAAGAGTAGTCAAGTAGTGGAATGGGCTGCCCAGGGAGGTGGTGGAGTCACCGACCCTGGAGGTGTTCAAGGAACGTTTGGATGTTGTGCTGAGGGACATGGTCTGTTGGGAACTATTGGTGGATGGTTGGACTGGATGATCCTGTGGGTCTTTTCCAACCTTGGTGATTCTCTGATTCAATGAAATGTCATTAGGAGTCTCTGTCTCTTAATTTATTTTTTTCAATGGGAATGCCTTAAAGTTTTCAGAAAGAGTTAACACCATTCTTAATATACAATTCTTTGGGAGATGTGCATAGTTGTACAGTTTATACCACACTCTTGTACCAGCTTTGTTGATGTTTTTCCTCTCACTTGTTATATTTATGCCTATTCTAATCTTTATTTGTACAGGAATTTCACAGGGTCATGAGCTAAGTATCAGGAGGACATACATCTGCCCTGGACATACGGTTAGTGTCTTCCATTGTTTTGCTTGCAGTGCTAGAAATCATCAGTTTGTTTTAGCTAGTATTGCAAATGATGCTAGTGGTATTTCTTCTAGAACACATTAAGTGAGGTAACAACACGATAAAAAAAAAACAAAAAAAAAACCAAAAAACTCCTTACTGCTGTGTCATCCTTCTAGGACATGAAATTTTAGGACCCCTCAAGAGCAGTCAGTTCTTCAGTATGATTAATGCTTTACTGTTACCGTATTCTGTGCTCTGATTGTCCACAAAATGGCCTTCATGTCTGGTTTTAAAAAAAAAAAAAGCCAGCTAAGAACAGTGATAAGCTAAATAGTCCTAGGATTACTCCTTTTTTTCCCAATCCTTCCATCTGAGTAACACATCAGAACAGAGGCAGTTTTCTACTGACACTTCAGGGAGATACGGGTGCTACAGTAATTCAAACATATGCATTTTTTCACACAGATTTAGTCACTTGTCTTTCCTTCCCATTCTCTCCACAAGTTATGACTATGATTGGAAACTGCTGGATTTTACTCATTGTGATGTACAGATATATTGTCATAACACAGGGCAGTGTCTGGCCCTCTGCAAAGCAGTCGCCTAACATTTTGTTCCTAACTGGAAGTTTTTGTTTTTCCTGTTCTCCAAATAATAATAATAATAATGGAAATGGAGAAGGACTTGTTTACACATCAATGCAAATTCTGAATGGCAGGTATTGAGACTGGTCTGTCTCCTACTGCTTACCTGGTGCAGCTGGGAAGAAAACCCAGTTATCCTCTTCTGACCACATGCCCTAAACCCTGAACCACGCTGCTGTCATTGGTACCAGAAGACCATATCTCTGTGCTTTTCATTTTTCTTTTAAATAAATAAATAAAAATAATACAAGAAATCATTGGTCCAAGTCAGTAGTAGGCAAGGTGAGTACTTTGCAAAAGGGATGATTTATTTTGTGAGCTGTGCGGCAAACTCCGTAAACCTCATAAATTGCTTTGCAATGTGTATGTACAAGAATTGATTAAAGGAAGGTAATTAAAATCTCTTTCACAAAACTGGCAAAAAATTTCTTTACCTGTGGAATCATTTCTTTGGAAAATGAATTACTTGTTCCCAAAAGCACTTGAAATTAAGACAGAGGTTTGCTGAACGTTTTCATAGCATGTTTTAAGAAGGGCACACTGTTGATTTACTTGTGACAGGCATGCTATTTTACAGTCCTGTTCAAGCTAACAATACAATTTGTCATGTTCTGCAGAAAACAGAAAAGAGGATTTAAAGTTTTGCCACATAGCTAAGCACAGTTTGTAAAAGTGTAAAAATGAGAACTCCATATAGAAAGTACACAGTGCTATATCAGAGAAAATAATAATTTGTGATGTAATTAGGTGGCTTGTATGAGCTAATATATTCATGCCTGGAAAAATATATGAATGCTAACACTTGAGTCAGTATTTCAATCTGAGAGTTGCTCTATTCATAGGCAAATTCATTAACAACGGTATCTGTGTATATGTGTAATTAACTGACTGTTGCATAATACTGGCCTTTGTTCAGCTTTTCAAGTCAGACAGTATTTATAGCAAATAAGTTCTGCTGGGTACTTTTAAGTTGTAATTAATATTTCTTATGTCTCATCATTTAAAGGGCTTGTCCTATCAATACGTTGCCTCAGTTTATTGTGTGGAAGTCTTGCAATAATTAAAAGGAAAATGGTGGAAAGTATATTCCACATCACAGAGACTTTAATGGGGAGCAGTTACATCTTGTATGATTAGCAGGAAAGAACTCAAGTGTTTCTTTAAAAATAAATGTTGTGCTTCTGTTGAAATATGTGCTCGCTTAAATCAAATTTACATTCGCCACATTTAATTACAAAAGACGGAAGATTACAGTAATAATATGTAGGCTTTAGTTAGCAGTTGGAGATAAGCAGCAGCTCTCAAGATGTTTCACAGGTGGGAAGGCAAAGGCATGAAGCAAATAAGTGACTTTTCCTTAGTCACAGCTGATGGCAATGCTTCAAATAAAAACCCAAGAACTTTTACTGAACAAGTAAGCAATTGTGTTTTGATCACTGATGTTAACTTCTGGTATCTTTCTCTCCCTCCCATTTTAAGCACATGTGAGCCCAGCTGTTTCTTATTGCTTTAACTGGCATAATGGCATGGCTGATCATGACCTCTACTAGTTAAAAAATGTTCAAGATTTGGGAAGAGCACCTTTACTGAGATAACTGCAGCATACCTGGTGCTGCTGTGCTAATTTTCAACCAGTTTGACTCAGGCTCCAGAGTTGTGCATTAGCAAGGAAAGCTTTTTCCAACCCTTAGATAGATGCCCAGGTTGGACTGTGCAGACAGCTGCCCCAGTGCCCCTGATTCCTCTGAAAAGGAGATGCTGCAACATGTCCTTGTGCTCACCTCCACCTCCGCCTGGAGATGGACAATCCTTTCTTAATTACATTTATGTGAAAGAAGTCTCTGAGGTCTGATTAATCTAAGGTGTCTTTGTATATTTGATGTTGGGAGAAAATGATCAAATTTCAAGAGCTCAAGAACACTTCGATATTCTTATTTGGTAATGTCTTCCTATGAAATAGTAGTTCGCTGGCAGTATTGAACAGTTCATCGATAATTTCATAACTTACTTTTGTCCTTCTATGCATTATGTTATGAGAGTACTGATAATCCTAAATTCGGGCTTTCTTTACAAGATCCTAGGGGTTGTTTCATTTGTGGTACTACAGTAAGCTATTCCTCCCGCAGGCAGATGAGAGCCAACAGCAGAGTTCTGTGTGAGAATTTTCAAGAGGATGTTCACCTTGCACTGGTCTTTCAGAGGCTGAAGTATCTACTGGTGAAAGGTGGGTACCAGCATGGCCATTTCTCCCCCACAGAGTTTTGAACCTTTAACGCTCTTAAATGGTTTCCAATATTTAATACTTCGAACATTGGGTAAGAGCTAGTGATGCTACAGGCATGCAGCCATAGAAACAGACGTATGATTCATTCACCATTTTCTTAGTATTTTGGCTACTTTAAGAACATGATGTATCCTATGACCCCCTGACAAACAGAAGATTCTAAACATATTACCAGTACATGCTTCCATTCATGCTGTCCCCTGGATTTTTACTAGAGGATGAGTAGTGTGAGATGGCTGAGGAATTAACCACCCTTAGCTGCAGAGTGTGAATAACCTCAGTACAAATCATCATCTGATGCCATTTACTCTGCGCTGCAAACTGTGGTGGTTCACAGACAGCTTGATGATTGTCTGTTACATCTTTGATGTGATGGCAGAGAAAAAATTCAGCATTCAGAACTGTCCAAAACTGTAGACGTAAACTCCCTACTGTTTTCTGTATTGAATTAATCTGCATTACTTTTATCTCCTTACTGCACTTTTTCTTACAGAATCACTGTGGTTCTTTGAGGAACAGAGTCTGAGGCTACGACTGCTGCTGGAATGGTGGACCACAGGCAGAATACACTGTGAGCTTTCTGTCCAGCAGCATTTAGTATCTGGAGGAAGCAGGCACTGCTGTTATTTGCTGTTGCTGGCTGTCATGCTGCATGTAAGTCTGGCACCTCAGAGCAATTGCTTTGGATTAGAGATGGAATTCAGCATACAAAGGAAAAATGGTACTCCTATATAAATAACTGAGAGTCTCACACTGGCCCTTTGAACCAGCTCGTTTGTTCTAGTCACCGCCTGTGAGTAGCATGAGTTTATCTAGTACATGCAGCCATTGAAAGTAAAGTTAAAAAAAAAAATAGCAAAAAAAGAAAACCTGTTACATTCAAGGTTGTGCAGATCTATTCTATGGGCTAGTTGCCTGTGTCCTAATTATATAAGAACATTTGTTTATCCGTGTAGTTATCTGTTCATCTTTGTGCTTGCTCCAGTAGCCAGAAATCACAGTCCCTCTCTTTGTAAGGGTAACCATGTGATTGCACAGCTCTTCCGTACTTCTACAGCGTGATTTATTTTTATTTTGCTTCTTCAAGTGGCCTACTGCACACTGAGTAGCTTAAGCTTCCATTATCTTTGAACAGCAGCAGTTATTTATATAAATGAAATCATTGTATTTGCGTTATTGGCAGTGTAGAGGATAGGAAATCTAATGGCTTAGTTTGCTGGAGTATTCTGGCATTCACTTCCAGCATCATGGGGCCTGCATCAATCATTAGCTTTTAGAAGCTAGTACTATCAATATTTATTCTGGATCTTAAATATCTCAGTTTTCCTCAAGAAATACAAGATAAAGGCAACAGGAGGATTTGAATGTTCTGATGTATTTTTTGTTTGTTTGTTTTAAAGAAGAAGCAAGCTGACAGCTGAATTGTGTAGTTCATAACTTGTAGTTAATTAGTAGAATTCCCTCAGCTGTTTGCATAAGCTGATGGTGAAAGAGTCACAATGTATTGTTAAAGGGCAAGTAGAATAATTTGTTCCTAGAGAAGAGACAAAAATTATATGTTTATTGTGCATCCAATTTTTCCTTTTAGATGAATAGGAGAGGTCACCAAAATAATTGTTACTTCCTCTCTATCTATATATAAATATTTTTACATTAGACATGAAACCTTTCTCCAGTAAATAAATGACATATGGAGACTTAGACATGTACTTCTGTCCTATGTTACCAAAACTATTGAGCATTAAGGGTTTTCTTCTGTGCACTTTACCTTTTATCTGATAAACTATTAATGAAATAAAACACCCTTAACAAACCATGGATGTCATATAACTTATTTTGCAAGAAAAACATAATTCTTCTAATTTTATGTTGTATTTCTGCATTGTCTTTTCCTGAAGGTATCTGTGTGAATCTGTAACCTCTTCCTTGTGATCCTCTGCTACAAATATGTTCAGTCATCCAGTTCTGCCCTGTTATACTTGCAAGAGATAAGAGTCACTAAATGGGTATTTTACAAAGTCTCAGAGAGGAAAAAAAATAATAAAAAAGAAATGATGAACAATATGTTTCTTTAGGATTTTTTTTTCCATTTTATACTTTTAGAAGGCTTTTTTTTATTATAAGTTTTATTTTATTTTTGCTGATGCAGAATAAACATATTCAAGTCTATGTTCCATTAACCATTTTCACCTCAATTGTCCACAGCTTCCTCAACCAGATCTCTTTCTCTTTAATGTATTCCATGGTTGGCTTCAGATCAGAAGTGACATTTCTGAGAGTAAATAAAATTTAGTCAGTCAACTTTTGGATTTCTCCATATGTTTTAAATCCGGAGAGCTGTCAAGATGTCACTTAATGGATGACTTAGTACTCAATTTTTAGATCTTAAGAAAAAGCAAATGAGATTTGAATTTCATAGCTTTAAAGTTTTGAACACGTTTGATTTTCACTTTTTTTTTTGTTACTTAATGCAAACTTGCTGCTATTTTTTCATATTGTGAAATGAATCTTTAAGTGGGCTAGAAGAATATTTTTCTTACCTGATTTTTAATCTAGACCTTTCCCTTCAACTGAGATCAATCATATTCTGAATAAACCTAAATTGCAATGCTGACTATAATAAAAGTCTGGATGACAGAGTTATAGATGTCTAAATGATCAGATGACTCTTAGTCTGACTTCAGGGAAAGAAGCACTGAGGCTGCCTGTGCCTCACTTTGTCAATATGCATTAAAAAAAAAATCTTTGCATTTGAGTTCATGTTTGGAAAACACTTCCGGTTGTTTTATATCAACAGCTAGCTCTGGTCCACCATACTACTCCCTCACTCATGCTCCTCAAAAGAACAGGAAGGAGAAAATACAGTGAAAAAGGGCTCATGGATTGAAGTAAGGACCTTCTGCCCTAGCTTTGGGTTCTTCTCCACAAGCTGCAGCTCTCTGTCAGCTCCTTCAGGCTCCAGCCACTGCTGCACCGCAGGCTCTTCCATGACTGCATATGAAGATCTACTCTGGGGACAGCTCACTCCTCCATGGACTTCTGGGCTTCACAGAGCTTCTGCTCTGCACCTGGAGCATCTCCTGCCCTCCTTCTGCACTGACCTTGGTGTTTGGAGGGCTGTTTTTTTTCTCACATTCCTCAGTCCTCTCTCCCAGCTGCTGTTGCACAGCAGTTTTCACTTCCTTAACTCTGTTCCTTAATAGAGTCATCACACAGTGTCTTGGGTTGGAACGGACCTCAAGGATCCAACAGCCCTGCCACAGGCAGGGTTGCCAAGCAATGGTCTAGTACTAGATCAGCTTGCCCAGGGCCCCACCTCACCTGGCCTTAAACGCCTCCAGGGATGGAGCATCCTCAGCCTCTGAGCAACTTGTTTCAGCACCTCACCATTCTAGCAGTGATACTACTGACGTGTAGTCCTCCTCTCCTTTAGCTTAAACCCATTTCTGCTTGTCCTACCACTATCTACCCATGTAAAAAAGTTGATTTTCCTCCTGTCTATAATCTCCCTTTAGTGGAAGGCCACCGTGAGGTTTCCCCACCACCTTCTCTTCTCCAGGCTAAACAAGTCCAGTTCCTTCAGCGTGTCTTCATAGGAGAGGTGTTTCAGCCCTCTCATCATCTTTGTGACCCTCCTCTGTACTCTCTCCAAAAGCTCAACATTCTTCCTGTGTTGAGCGCCCGAGACCTGGACACAGTACTCCAGGTGGGGCCTCACAAGGATAGAGTAGAGAGGGGCAAGCAGCACCTCCCCCAGCCTGCTGGTCCACCCCTCTTCTGATGCAGCCCAGGATACCATTGACCTTCCAGCCTGCAGTTGTGCACTCTGCTGGCTCATGTTAAGTTTTTCATCTACCAGGACTCCTAAGTCCTTCTCAGGAGGGCTGCTCCCAAGGAGTTCTTCTCCCAACCTGTGTACATACCTGGGATTACCTTGAACCTAAGTGTAAAATCTTGCACTTTGCTGAACCTCATTAGATTCACATGGGCCACTTTTTGAGTTTATAGAGATTCCTCTGGATGGCATCCCTTCCTTCTGTTGAATCAATTGCACCACTCAACTTGATGTCATCAGCAAAGTTGCCTGCACCTGACCCCATCATCTGTCACTGATAAAGCTATTAAAGAGTACCAATCCCAAGACAGACCCCTGGGGGACACTAGTTGTCACCAGCCTTTATTTGGACATAGAGCCATTGATCACAACCCTCTGGCTGTGACCTTCCAACCAATTCCTTATCCACTGAATATTCCACCATTCAAATCCATCTCTCTCCAATTTAGAGATAAGGATGTGGTGGAGGATCTTGTCAAAGGCTTTGCAGAAGTCCAGGCAGATTACATCAGTTGCCTTTCTGGGTGTGCCATGGGTATACCCAGCATTGTTCGTGGCTCAGATCTGTCAGCAGCAAGTCCCCGTTGGAGCAGCTGAAGCTATACTCCTCTGACATGGGGCAGTGCTGGTCACTGCTCACAGAGATCACCCCTGCAGCTCCCCAGCTACAAAAACCTTGCCACATAATACAATACAACTTCAGTCAACACTAAGGGTTCATATATATATATATATATGCATGTGAGTATGTATAGTAATGTGTAAATACATATATACATGCTTGTGTATATATGTACATGTCTACATAGCAAATGTATGGGTCTAGATATTTTTAAGCAGTTTTTTTTTTTTTTCAGAAATGTTTTTTTTTACTATATAAATACATGTGCATTTGTTTCAGTATAACCACATTTAGAGTCAACAGTTCCTTTTCTAATGTGTTAGTTGGCCTCAGGTTCCAATATGTTGATTGGCAGTTGCACACTATGCATCCAGATTGATTCACAGATTTGACTAAGGGAAATGGGTCTCAGTTTTCAGAAATGAGCCATGAAGGTATCTGGAAATGAAATAACTGTACCTGATTTTAGCTTTGATAAGGTATTTTGCTGTTGTGTAGGCAGAGGAAAGAAGTTCCTCGTAATAAGCTAGAAGTAGCGAAAAGAATCGAGTACTTTTCAATAGTATTAAGTCCCTCAGCAGTAATCCTTTAAGCACCCTCCTAAGCAGATTGGGAAGTTGATCTAACCTTTGCTGTCAGTATCTGTCACCCAACCCCGCAGTCTGGAAATGCATTAGCTGAGCCGGGACAACGTTGCAGACTCAATTATTTGAAATTCCTGCAGCATGTGGTGTCTCATTCCAGTTTCATAGTTGCATGTTAGTGCTTAAGAATCTTTATGTAGGGTGTTTTTTTTTGTTGTTGTTGTTGTTTTTTTTAAATCTGTATTCTTTGCTCTTAAAGAGGAAAAACATTAAAACATTTGCATCATATTCAGGATATTTTCAAAGCTTATTATTTCAAACCAAGCTCTATGATTTTGGGGTGACTTGGAATTATCAGTACTGGAGGAAAACTGTATCACTGTTGATATCCTTCCCAAATGTAAGGATCTCTGCCTTCACAGTTCACTGAATGGTTTTGTATTCTACCTAAACTGCTCTCAAATTAGCAGGACCAAAAGGCAGAAGTACATCAATGATAATTTTGGCAGTTTTCCTCAACCTCTTAAGTAGAGCCAAAAAACAAAAGTTGTTTAATCTTACTATGATAATGTGATTGCTACCATTGTACCACCAGTGTGCTACAGGTTATTTGGAGTCATGTTGATCCTTCAGCTCTGGTTACACTTTGAGATAAAAACTGTAAGACACAAAGACAGGCAAAATGGAGCCCAGATACAGGAGTGATGAGCGCAAAATGACAATGTTGGTACTGAAAGGCCTGAGAACGTGTACCTGCATTTTCATAGTGGACTATTCAAGATAGCTGCAGGTTTTGTCACTAAGCATGGCCAAATTTACTGCTTTCTTGGTAAAAGTATTTAGTTATCTAGGCTTGATTAGATTCCTTTGTATCATAACTGGGGCCAAAGGAAGAGGGGGAAGAAGTACTAAGAGGGTTCTCCAGGCCTGGTATCCATTGCATTATAATGCAAAGGTCAGAGCTTGACTTGATCCTCTGCTCAAGAATGCAGACTCTTATTCGTCCTTTCTCATTAAAGCATTTGAACAGAAAAGTGAGGGGCTTGATTGGATAGTCTTTAAAAATGGTGAATTAATGGGTCCAAAAGAAGGGTCTGTAAAAGGAATTTGCCTCCATAGTCCCGCAATAAGGCAAAGGGAGGACTGAAGATTGATTTATGCTTCCCAAATCAAGTTCAAAGCCCAGGGCAATCCTAATTACTGTGCCGCTATGACACATTTGTCATTAATCATCCCCATGCGCTGTCTCCCCTGAGTGTTTCACAAGACAAGCAGCAAGCTGAGAATGCCAGCCCTGTCACTGCACTCCTGATCTAGAGAGGGAGTAAGGCATGGTGATACTTATTCATTTTGTCCATGAATGAAATGCACTGCTTCTAGGTTGCTATAAGAAAGAAAAATAATGGTACAAGTTCCACTCCTACTTCTTGCTGTTTTTAAGAAGAAAAGTGTAAGCAGCCTGCATGTGCTCAGAAAGTTCCTACATCCTGCAGGACTGTAGATCCTGATTTCAGAAAAACTACTACCTCAAATTGCATAAAGCCTGAGAAAGATGAGATTTTATGCACTTCTCATCCACATTTCCTTCCAGCTGGTTTAGATGTCTTTTGGATTATATGGAAACTGACTGCTTAAAATAAGTCTTTTGTAAATTCTGTGGAGGGATGTGCATGTCAAAAAGCCAGCCATCACCATACTTTAGTCCTGTCTAGATTTGGACTGCAGTGACAATGCTGGCATTCTCAGCTTGCTTTTTGTCTCGTGAATTATTTTAGTAGAGCCAGTGGATAAGAAAGAGTAATTATGGAGGTGTCATAGCAGCACCATAATTAGAATTGCATTGAGCTTTGCAGTTAAATTTTATGCCTAATGCTCCCCTGCTGTCCCCCATCAGCGTACCACATTTGAAGTACAGCTACAATTAAACCATCATAAAACAGAGTACACAGCTAGACAAAATGATTAAAAGGAACCCAGAACCACGTGTTGTGAGAGAGGAATGACTTTCTCATGACATTGGTTGTTCTTGCTATAGTTTGTAGACTTTCAAGCATTTCAATTTCATGATTTCCCCCTCTTCCCCTCTACCAATACTATAGTATGTGTCACCTCGGGCCCTATTATTTATCCAATTGCAAAACAGCCTCATCCAGTATGACACAAAAGAACTATAAATAATCTTGGCTCTGTTTATGCTTGAATAGTTCAACATGCCTGAGATGCCTGGGCACAGCTTGTGAACACAGCTATATAATAATCCGTGGGATATAAAGCCAGTTCTTTTTTTGAAATTTACACTGGGCTTTGTTTTCTTTTGCTTGGATATTCACATCAGCATGGTTTTCCAGGAAGCAGGCAAAACATGAATGAAAAAGTCTCACTGTGCTGTTGAAGACTAGAACACCTGCAAAAAATCTGCTGGAGTTTACAATAACCCCAGGGTACTTTTGGCTTGTTCTTGTTTTGAATAGTATTTGTTCTTCTCCCTTCTCCAATGGTATTCTGAATAAAGTATGCAGTATCATCCACCCACTGGAGTATATAATAAGAGAACATACATGGCTTAATTTGAGGTGGTTAAAAAAACTTAACACCTATGTACATACTGGATCAAACGTAATTAACCAATGATTCAGTCTTTTGAGGCTGGTTTTCAAATCTACTGATCTCACAACTATATTCCTAAAAAAAGCGTGTAGAGTTGCAGACCTGCAGAGAAGGCAAGTTGTGTGCTTATGGTCTGGAAATAGGAGGAGATCACGTGCAGCCTCTTCAGTCCAGCTGTACTAGTGAGGGCCTGAAAGCAATGCAGGCATACAGGAACCAGCCCAGAGCATTCAGTAAGAGATCATGATTGGCATAAGCTGTCTCCATGTGCCAAGTCATGTGTCCTAGAGTTCTTGTGCTAGCATTGGTTTTCTTTGACTTGGAAAGTTTCAGCCATAATGTAGGATGAAAGGGAGAAGAACCATGCAGTAATCACATTGTGTCCAGTTCTTGTGCTAAATTAGCACAAAAATTTCTTGGATCACGTATACATTCGAGAACTTGGAGTGGGAGATTGTCACTTGTCTGATGGCCATGACAGTCAGCATCATATTGACTTATCTTTGTCAAGACAGACAGCCTTGCTGCTAGGACCCGATTCTGTAAAATGCATAGTACTGAACGGTAGGTTATATCCAAATGCAAATTAATGGGCTCCATGTAGCAGTAACAGACAGCTTGTATTCTACAGAAATGTGTATCTTCTGATTTAACTATACCTATATTTGGGAATCTACTAGAAATTAATGCAATATTCTGGTGGAATAATGTGCAGGGATCCAAGAAATAAGTTTCCATTTCCCTTATTAGTAGTTCTGCTTGTAAAACCATTAAAATCTCTACTAGATAAGCCACTCAAATTTATTAAAGTTCTGAAAAATTTTAATTACTTCAAGGGGAAATTTGATTACAATAACTTCTGCAAGCCCATGTCCTGTTCTGGAAAAATATTTTATTGTCTGAAAATACTGTTGCTTTTATTCCCCCTAGAGTCTGCAGTGCAGTTCAGACTGAGAAATATATTTTATTCTAGGAACTTTTATAATAAATGAAATGTTATTTATTCTATTTTCTCTACACTTTGCACTACAAAAGCATGAATATCTTTTAATAACTCATTAAACTGACAGTCATTACAGTAGATTAATTCAAAAACATTGGAGAGAACACTGTAAACAGTTTACTGAGGCTAAAATGCCTGTGACCATTAAAGTTTACTAAAGTATGCCATCTAGAGGTCTTTGACAGAGCAAAAATAACAATTCAGGGTCTTCAGAGAAATGCCACAGTAGCATCACTCTGCCTTTTGTCTCAGCTGTACGTGATCCTAGTTAAAACTCACCTTTCTGCATGAAACTGGACACGTGTATGTTTTGACTGGTGGCAAGGCATAAGTTGAGGTTAGTTTCATCATTTTTCTGCTCTGAAAAAGCAATTTAAAATGAACTTGCAGTTTATAGTTCAGAATTGTTGTCTTCTACATATATTGCAAGACTCTCAGCTTTTATTCACTTCATCTTTTTTGATGTAGAACATAGAGAAAAAGGACTTTTTGAATGCAGGTGTATGGCAAATACTAGCGTCATTTTTGCAGTAAAGAAAAATAAATGAGTCTAAACTAAATGTCCTGTTGTGAATATAGGTGATTAAAAGTATCTAAACAAGAGGAATGAGTGTATGGTAATGATTTGTGTTCCTAGGGGCTGCCTGTATCTTAACAGATAATACTGCAAGCAAGGAAACTTCTTGAAAATACAGTAAAATAAACTGGAGTATCAGCAAGGGGTGTTCACGAAGTTCATTTGGCAGAAAGGAATTTTGTAGCAGTCTTGTGAAATAATAATAACAGATCTTCTCACACAATTTTTAAAAATATGTCCAGCAGAAAAAAAGCTGTAATCCTTAGTTGTCTATTTCATCATTAAGCACGTGGGATTTTTGTCAAGGTGACCATGGATATTGTATTTATGTGGTAGAACTATAGTTATATTACATTAAAACCTGAGAGCTTTAGAATGCATTCTGCATTCTGCATTACAGATATTGTAGGAGTGTACCGTAAACATTAGATTTTGAATTTGAATTGAATAATGCTTGTGATCCAGTGCTTTATGTTAGAAAGATTGTTCCTGAACATTTGGATATAATCAGGAAAAATAGAAGTAAATATCCTGTTGTGTCTCATAAATGTTATTTGTTGGGGTATCTTTTAGGGTGCAATTTTTCATCTCAATTTCCAAGGCAAAACTTGACCCCCTTAGTTCTTACAGGTGAATTTCTCAGAGCAGTGACAACGAGAAGTGAAAGCAGCACCTTCTATTTTTCTTTTGCGTGGGCTGAGGATTTGAAATGACAAAAAAATGTGCACATCTGAATTTTTTGTATAACTTTAAAGGATACGAAGTCATGGGCTTTTTCCATTGACATCTTTATTTTCAGAGTAGCCTGGAAGCAAGAAGTCCCAGCAGGAACATCTTCATTTCAATGCAGAGAAGTGTAGAGGCATGCAGAGGTTTGTCTCCAGCAACTCTGAACTTTGATTCCAGTTCTAAATGTGGTTAATTATGAGAACTTTTTTTTTTTTTTTTTTTTTTTTTTTTTTTTTTTTTTAGAAAAAACCTGAATGGAAGATTGCTGGAGTGCTAGAGAAAGGTTTTTCTCCATTTCTTCTTGTATTTTTCATTTTCTGACTTCACTATAGCTGTAAGAGAGTACACCTTATATTGAGAAAGGACTAAATACTACATTCTGATGTAATGTAGAGTCTGTGCTGGAAGTCCTAGCTGAGAGAAAGGAAGATTTTGTCAGTTTGGCTTTGTAGAAGAAAAAAACTAAACAACAACACACCAAATAGACATTAGGAAGAAACTGTGTGCTTTGTTGTTGTTAAGTCTAGATTTGGCTCAGGATAAAAAAATCATTTTGAGAGACACTAATGAATAAATCAGAGAGAAGACTGGATCTCCAGGAAGTTCTGTGGCTTTCTGGAAGTGGAAGCTGGATTTAGTCTTTCCAAATTAAGAAGGAAACCAGTCAGCCTTGTTTATGTCGTGATGAAACATAAGATGAGATTGCATGTATGTATGTATGTATGGGCTTCCTTTATGAAATCATTCTCTGATGTTTTGCTTCATTTATCACTTCAGCAGACTGGTCTTACAAAAACTGCTGGTCACAAGTCCGTAGGAGCAGCTGGTGCAGAGGTGATGTGCAAATAGCAGAGAGCTGTGTTAAGCCTCTGTTGGAATTGCACTTCTTGTGTGCACATAAGGAGCTGGAAAGAAGCAGAGCTGCAATCAGCTCCATAACCTAGATAGTGATATTAACCAGTAATTAAAAATTGATTCCCTCTCCCCCTCTCTCCACCTTCCCCTCCACTGTTCCTCACCTACCTTTAAAAATAACCTAGAATATCAGTTATGAATATTAACTTTTCTGTTGCTTCAGAGAAATGCAACATGCAGTGGTGAATTAATAATTAAAATCAGGAAAGTAAGAGCAGAAACACTCAAGGGAGTCAGCGGCAATGATGTTATTAAAACAGTCAATTTAAGAGTCAGAATTTCTCAAATAATTTAAATGTTAACTTATAAGATGACCTATAAAAGATGAAGCAACATATAAATCATCAGCTACCATAAGAACTTTTTGCATAATTGGTAGTTTATAATCAGCGTGTTTCTTCTGTCTCTCTGTTTCCAGAAACTGCAAAGCCTTGTAAGCTCAGAAAGCCTCTTAAATATGAAGGACAGAAATAAATGAGATTTAGGCACTTCAAGTAATATATACATTGCAGTCAGAGAAGAAGATGTGGGAAAAAAAAGGCTAGATGTTGAGCTCTGTGTAGTTGCAATTAGGGTTTTACCTGTGATCGCATATATCATATTACAAAGGTATTCTGATCTCTGCACTGTGTTATGGACAGCAGTATATTTAGCGAAAGATATGTAGGTCATGTAAGCACTTTTGAAATTCCTAACCTTGTTTCAGAACTGCAGTTTATTTTTTAGCCCTTTTTGTTTGTTTGTCTGTTTGTTTTTGTTTTGTTCCATTATCGGTGTTGTACACATTTTATTTCTCTCTTTCAGCTGTTCATGAGAACACCTTTGTCCCGCCCCTGCTCACATTCCCCCATAAGGACGTGTTCTCCAATTCCCTTCCTGCCCTTCCCCTTGGATCAGGCACCCTGGATATTTCATTCGTTAGGGAAATCTCCTGTGAAACTTATGTGTCATACAGTACATTCCAAACTCAGTGTGTTCATAATGCAGCTAATTAGTTTATGCAGAAAGTTGTTCTAGTCTTACTACATGGCTCTGATTGGGGCAAAGTAAATATGAAGGTCTGAACTAGGCCTTTCCTCTGTTCTACCTCTGAAGCTGCTTACATGAGGCCTTCCTGTGACAGCTCAGAGAGAGAACTGGTGTTGGTTTTCTTCTTTTTTTTTCTTCTTTTTAGTCCTGATACAGTGATCACCATCAAAATTATAATTGTTGTCTTTTCAGTTTTCCAGCTGGTGCTGAATTTTTGAATACCTGTTTGAACTGGGAGAACACTAGATGTGTTTCAGAGGAAGCTTGCCAAAATTTAAGAACTCTGCATCTTCTCCTTGAGGGCAGACCACTCTCCTAGGCATTGATCTTAATAATAAAGTCTTGCTATCATTATCAATGACTACTGATAATAAAGACATTAAATCTTGAGGCTCTAAAGCTAGAAACATTTAATGCAGTGAATTTTATTCCACAAATGTTAAAGAAAAAATCTCCCACAGTATCTGTTTCTGAGTACCCGGAGAAACAAGAAGCCAGAGGTGTTTCACAAAGCACCTCTGAAGTGTTCATGTCTGTTTTGAAAAGATAGGAGTGCTTCCCTTCACAAGAAGGGCAGACCATTTCTTATTCATTACTGGAAAAGTATCTTCAATGCCTTTTACCCTGTCCAAATGGTCTTGCTGTTGTCATGTTGATTAAAAGTAACAAACTGTTTTCTTACCTGAGGTAAGCCCCGTTACTAGAGAAATGATGGACATGGGTGTGCAGTGTTCTGTTGGGAGCTTTTCTAATTGGGACCCTGTCCATCTACTTGATTTTCAGAAATCCAGGAAAAAACCTTAATTTAAATCATCACCTTGGAAATAAAATATGGATGTGTGCAGGGAGATGTTTTTTAAGGTTTGATTTTGATAGGAATTTTTAATGAAAAGAAACGCAATGACAACTTGAAAGTTTGCATTTCTTTTTCCCTCTCATCATTTGTGTGGTTATCTACTGGTTAAACTATTAGGGCTCCAAACTCCAGTCTTTCTAACTTAAGGAGTGTCCTCTTTTCCTACTGCTGTAGCAACTTAGTCAATTTTGTATGTTGCAGTGGCCTCCAGAAGCCTGTATTGGGATCAAATCCTTGTAAAGCACTTTGCTACGCGATGAAATAAAAAGACATGTTTTTTCTCTTCCCACTCTCCAGAGTTTCTATCCTTTACTGTCTTTTAGAGGTAATGTAATTTATGTTTTACAGTATTAACAGTATTACTGTTTTCATATATCACCTCTCATTCATCTCTCCCTCTAACAACTGTCATCTACTTCTTGAACTTTTACGGTTATGAGAGCAAAAATCACGTTTGGGGAAGTGCTCGAAGGGATAAAATAGTAGAGTGTGAGGAAGAGTTAGAAATGAGACTTTTTGAAACTTAATTGAGAGTAATTTGAAAAGAGTTATGAACCCTCAATCACATCTGTTCTATTTACAGGTGCTTCTGACTGCACTGCCTTCATCTTCCTGCTCTCTTTTCTCATTCTGCACTGCACAGTTCCTACTCATCCTAACGGTCTGCTATACCCTCATTTGTATACAGTGGGTTTTTTCCTCTGTACCAGTGCTAAACACATTTCTTCCCCTTGAGCTCTTCCCTTTCTCTCTCCACTGCTTCCTCCTTGCCTGAGATTTTCAATCATCTCATAGCAGCAGGCTCTGAACTTCCCTGCACTTACCATGCGGCACCTGCCACAGAAAGAAAAACACGCTACTCCATTCATTTTAGAAATGATTTTACAATACGTCAAGATAAAAGGGCCTGGGGGTATAAACAAGCTCAGAAATATTTCAAGATCAGGTAGACATAATTAGAACACAGAAGGTTGATTAGATTGTTTCATTTCGCAACAATGAGAGTTTAATCATGTTGGAAATTGGTTATGGGATTTCTTGTGGAGATTAGATATTTCTATTGCATTTTAGCCTTCTCTAATTATACAAATAAATACTGGTTGTTTACTCCATTTTTTACCCACTTTTTCCCTGCCAGTTTGCATGCGGTAACCAGACCTGCTGCCCAGCAGCACACAGGGCTTCCTCACAGCACTCACTGTACGGGGGAAAGCCGCTGCCCTTTGTCTTCCAGGTGATGGTTGCTCCATTGCTGGCTCCCTGATTCCATCCTCCCTCCAATCGAAGATCTGTTCTCTCTGGTCTGAAACACTGATATCACAGAAGTCGTCAGTTTTTCTGTTTCAGGCTATTCAGAAGTGCCTTTTTTGGGCAAAACAGCCAAAATAAGAAGAATGTCTCAATGCACAAGGATACTGGGTTGCTCAAGCATGTGCAAAAAAGAGAAATGAAGCTGGTGATGTGACTAGTAAACAAGATTTATGAGGAGTGGCTGAGGACATGTGTACAGGTTAGTATGGAAAGGGAGAGTCTGAGGGGAGACCTCATCACTCTCTGCAACAACTTGAACACCTGAATGAATGGAAGTTGCAGTGACCAGAGTGTTGGTCTTTTTTCTCAGGTGAGGAAGTGACAGGAGATGAGGAGACCTTCTTGAGCTGTATAAGGGGATGATTAGATTGGAAATTAGGAATAATTTCTTCATTGAAAGGATGATAAAGCTTTGGACAGGGCTGCCCAGGGAAAAAAAAAAAAGAGTCTGAATCCCTGGAGGAGAAATTTAAGAGAGGTTTGGACATGGCAGTAAGGGACATGGTTTAGTGAGGGATTTGGTCAGTTTGATGGTTGGACTTAGTGATCTTGGTGGTCTTTTTCAACCTCAATGATTGCATGATTTCATAAAGCTACAGCCTCCCCAGAGGAAATTAAGTTGCCTTCTTTCGGGGCAGAGTGCACTAGCTCCCTACTGGTTTCTGCATCACTCCTGCTAAGCACAGGATTTTTGGCTCCTTAGGGGCATGTAGCATAGCAGTTCCTTGCTTTTCCACAGAACAGCACATATGGTAGTAAACAATGGCAGGTTTATTAATGCCCACCTGGATTGCCACTCCTGCAGGCCAGGTTTTATATCATGGACATACTAATGTTAAAGTAGTTGCAGCTTGAGTCCTCATTATCTTGCAGTATGACAGAGGAAGTTTATAAGATTGCAGGAGACTGAATGCACTAAGCTAGAAAACAAATTTGTTGATTTCCCCTGAGCATCCCTCTTTTTGTGCCTCTAAGGTCAGTTTCAAGCACAGATCTAATCAGATTCACATGCTGGCACATCTTCAGACAGTAGACTTATCGGATACCACTACTATGGCTTTAATAACATCTTTCCTTCCATAACTACTTCCTGATTGCAAATCTTTTATGTTTTTCCCTGTATTTTTCTTCTGCATAGCTCCACCCTGATGTGAGAAACGCATCTTTGGTGACACAGGTCTGCAAGCAGTCTGCTTCAAAACTGCAGGTACACATTATCTTGTGGGCAGGTGGCACAATTTCCAAAATGTAGCATAACATTAAGAAATGGATAACCTGATGCAGGATTCTGTATTATTAAGTTTTATGAACTCTACATTTAACTGTGAGCTCCAATCTATAAAATAGACAAGAAAAATGCTTTAAAAGACCATTTCTCCTCCTCTTTGGATGGAATAAACACATTTTCTGTATGCTATCAGATGTGAGTAATGGGCCAGCATTCCATGTAAGAGTGTGGGACATGTTAAAAACCATTAGCTTCATGTGTATATAAGCAGGCAGAAATATCATCACATATAGTCAATATCAAAATAACTGTGATAAAAGTTCTTGTGCTTCTTCTTCCTACAGGTTGATGTGGAAAAAAAAAAAGCTATAATGGTCTCACTGTAGGAGAATCTGATCTTGAAAACATTTAAAATAAAGAGGAAACAAAATGAAAATATTGACAATGAAATGGAAAAATAAATTATGTGATATGGAGAGGACAATTTTGATAAGAGATCTGAAGAAAGAGATCAGAGGAGGAAGGAGAATATTCAAATATATAAATTCAAAGCATATAAAGAACTACAGAGCCAAATAGAGGTGACTTTAACAATAAAATAAAAATTCTGATGAGTAATTTAAAGAGATTAAGAGCAGATCTATCACTCTTCCTGTTAGTGATTGTTAAATCCTTCTTCTTATCTATCTATCTATTTATTTATTTATTTATAATTGAAGACTTTCTGTGGCAATAATGTATTCTCCTTAACCAAATCTCTATTCCCTTGGTTACCTATAGCTCCTGAAGTATCATTAAAACTTTCTGTAACTCACAAACTTGTTTCTTACAAGTAGTGTTTCCTCACAAGAACAGTGGTCTGAAATTCCTAGAGTAAATGCTTCATATGGTCAAATGGGCTTTGTGTATCAAATAAAATACTTTGAGGTTCAGAAAATCTCCATCTTAATAAAATTTCCCCTACTCCTACTTTATCTGAGGTTTGAAGAAAGCAGTCAGACAAAGCAGTTTTAAACTAATGATGGACAAATGTAAAATTTTAACATAAAAAGGAAAAGCAGTTATTTATGCCCCAATGAATACTAAAAATTATTTAGTACCACTGATTAAATGTAAATGTGATAAACTAGTTTTAGCAAAACATTCCATATTATCTCTTTGCATACTATGTACCAATTCTTCTGTAGTAATTTACAAAGGCAAAATAAGCCTAACAAGAACAAGACGTGTTCTTTTTTTTTTTTTCCCCCCCTCAGTTTTCAAGAATAACGACAGATTTTAAGCTGCCCAGACCTTAGAGTTGGAGGACCACTGGGAGAAGTGAGTTTGCATCTGTGGTCACTGAAACTGTAAGGGAAACATTTATCTGCTCAACACTTATGAGTCCGTGGGACCTTATGGAATTAGCAGACATTCTAGTTGGACACCTCTCAACAGTTTATATAACAAAGGTTGTGAGACTATGTTGGGGATTTGTGCTGACTGGAAGCTAGCCAGTGTTATACCAATCTGCATGTAAGCAGATCCAGGAAGCTACACCTGTCCCTGGAGAAGTTATGGAGAAGATTGTCCTGGGTGATACTGAAAGGCAGTTAAAGAAGAACGGTTGTAAGGAGGATCTGCGGAACTACAGGCCTGTTAGCCTGACCTCGGTGCCAGGGAAGTTTACGGAGCAGATTGTCTTGAGGGAGATCACGCAGCATGTGCGAGACAACTGGGGGATCAGGCCTAGCCAGCATGGGTTCATGCAGGGCAGGTCCTGCTTGACCAACTTGATCTCCTTCTATGATATACTGACCCATCTGGTAGATGAGGGAAAGGCCATTGATGTAGTCTACCTAGACTTCAGTAAAGTCTTTGACACTGTCTCCCACAGTATTCTCCTGCAGAAGCTGAATTGGACAGGTACACTCATGGCTGGGTTAGGAACTGGCTGGAAGGCCAGGCCCAGAGAGTGGTGGTGAATGGAGCTAAATCCAGCTGGCAACAGG
>JAOWBP010040421.1:2690-20824 GCA_028571105.1 Tragopan temminckii
AACTCCACTCCAATTTCATATTACTTATGCTGACTTTTGCTTATTTCAGGACAGTGAGGTTCAGCTTCCAGAAGCACGAAGTATCTAAGACTTTCTAGCTTCCCTCTTCTCCCCACAGCTGTTGCAGTTGTTAGGATTTCTGAAAAATATAGCAGAGATGTTAGTGCTCTAAATCACAATTCATTTCTGTAAAACAGCCACCGGGGAATGTACCTGAACAGAATTCAAGTGAGCTGGACATCAGCAGACAGCAGTTTGTCACCAGCAGCAAGAAACAACAAACACTCACACTGCTGGGGCCTTCAGCCTCAGCCCAGTGCTGCACCAGTCACTATGTGATTGGTGTCCAGGAACTGACAACTAGTCACAGTTCCTTGGTCATCTAAAACTGCCTTTTTTTGTGGGTTGGTTTATTTTGCTGTGGATGTTTTTGTTTGTTATTTTGTTATTATTAAGAATGGAATTGTATTTCTAAAGAAACTCACAATCCAATTACAAAGGCAGAGCTCCACAGTGATGCAGAGGACACTAATAAGACATTGCTTCCTCAGGTGCTACTATGTCTGTAGCTTATGAAGTGTACTTCATGAGAAAGCTGTGGTTGAATGTAACTCCTGGGAAGGACCTGAAAGCTGATTCCATTTTCCATTACCACCAGGTAAGCTCCCTAAAGCATAAATGTAACAGCAGTCAACACCAGTCAAGAAATACTGCAGAAAAAGTAACCATGCTGGAATGTTGCCCTGTCCCTCACCAACAGGGAGCCTCTGGGCAGCACAGCTTAGCCTCTGGAACAAACTTACGTCACAGAGTGCTTACACCTTAGCTATACGGTCATGATAACAACACAGCTCCTTAATCTGACTGTTCTTGGAGGTACTCATCTTCCCCCATGACCATATGCAGAACCTCCAGAAGGAGCCACAAGTTCTTGGGATGCCCTTGGACCATGCCTGGTGACACTGTCACCCCAACCTCACAGGTTTAGCGTGAGTAAGTCAGTGTTTGCTTCAGCCCTTTCTGTCTGGATTCAGAGTTGGTCTCTTCCAGGAGCTGCCCAAGTACCTCAGAGGCTACCACAACTGTTCCAGAGATGAAGCTGTCCAGCTGGCAGGGCTGATTTATAAAGTGCGCTTCAACAACGACCGCACACAGCTGGCAACCATCCCCAAAATCCTGAAGGAGTTGGTGCCAGACAATCTGCTTCGAGTGACCTCACCAGATGAGTGGAAGAAGGTACGAAAACCAGCATTGCTTCCACTAATCACACTAATTCCATAGAGCTTTATGAGAGAAGAACTACATCAAGCCACATTCCTTTTTTGATTTAAGACTTTGGAAGCACTATATACTGATGCTATTGGACACTGCTGTTATGCCTCTTAAAGTTCAGATTTTGCATCATCTCCACCAAACCTCTGAAAGAGGCCGGGAGGGCCTCTGTTCTTCAGAAACAGAAAATTAGAACTTGCTAAATAGTTCAAAGGTTGGCCAGCATATCAGTGACCTTGTGTGCACACTTCTCATGGCAAAAGGCTCTTTCATTCACAGAAAGGCAAGAAAGATTCAGCAGGTACTTCAAATACAGCTGAAGGGTTCACTCCAGAAAATGTGATCTGTGTCCACTGGGAACAATAGTGTTCTGAGTCTTGTTTCATCCCGTATTGCCCCTCTGCCCTGGAATCTGCTCCCTTTAGCTCACAGACTTCCTTCACCCAACACATGAGTAAGAAACACAGGGGAGGTTTGGCCCCACCCTGCCCACGGGATGGTAGGCTACTTTCATTGTCACAGTGCTCACAAGAGCGACCCGGCTTGATGGTGTGATTCTCTCTCTAGTGCTAATGCTGGGCAATGGAAACCTACCTATCTCCAACTGACTAGGCTGTGTTTCCTTTTTTCCTACACAGAGCATTACTGCAGCATACAGCAAACATGAAGGAAAAACTGTGGAAGAGGCCAAGATTGCCTTCTTGAAAATCATATACCGGTGGCCAACATTTGGATCAGCCTTCTTTGAGGTGAAGGTAGGTGCAAAGGCCTGGATGTCTGGCTTTGGTAGCAGACCAGCACTAGGGGATATGGACATAATTCCCTACCCATGTAATAATACATTAGTTAACTGGCTTCCCATCATGCCCTAAGGAAAATACAATGTCTTGACAGTGGGGAGATGAGTTCTTTATCCCAGTTCCTGGTTCCTGGAAGGAGCAAAACTGCCAAACGCAGGAGTACATTGCAAAGAAATGATGCTGCTACAGTCACTGTTGAGGAAGGATCAGTTGTAAAACATAGCAGCAGCACAAATAGCATTAAAACCAGCTGTAATAATACCTAATATTATGACTATGTAGTAGATGGGGGGCTTTTAGTTATAGGGTTACTGTCCTGTCACTGTTCTCCACAACACAATGCTGCTATCTCTGGAGACTCTCTCCTCAGAGCAGAACTGTACTAAACATCATTTAGAGTGGGTACTCACAGGGAACATTCTCTCCTTGTTGCTTTTAATTTCTCCCCACTAGGTTCCTACCAACAACCTAGTCTGCAGCCAACCACTAAGCCCACTCTCAGTCTGGGAAATAACAAACCCGATTCTGCTTTATGAAGCAGTGAGCAAATCACTGCTGTTTAGCCAAAAACTCATCCTCAGCAACAGTTTCATAATACTGAAGAGCTTTAGGTTCCATTATTTATTTGGTAAAGAGAACAAGAAGCACTAGGCACTGGTAGATGCATCACACCTAATAATTTTTTCACCCTTTCTGTTCTAGCAAACCTCTGAGCCAAATTTCCCAGAGATTGTGCTGATTGCAATCAACAAGCAAGGAGTCTCACTGATACATCAGAAGACAAAGGTAATAGTTGTTTCTCAAGCATCTAAGCAACTGAGCCTCCTAAATTAGAGACAGCAACAGCATCTTCTCTCTCACTGCTAGAAAGGTTAGGATCCCTTCACTCATTTTCAATGCAAAACCAAAGAAAATGTTATAGCCTCAGGTCACTCCTTTGCAGTTTCTGCACTGAAAAGGGATCAGTGTGGGGCATCTCTGAAAACAGAAGCAGTAATCACGATGGACCTGGATCGTGGATGGGCAGTGTACCAGGGAACCTGCCTCACAAAAATGCTTTGCAGTAAATGCCATCCAAAAGATCATGCCAAATGACAGTGTTCACCAGCCCTCCAACATAGCTAAAGTCTGGTCTCACCAATTTCTTAGGCAAAAACAGCTTATAAGTATTACTATTTGCTTTTAATAAGAAAAGAATCATCCAGTGAGTTTTAGATTATTGTAAATGTGATGGCAGTGTGTTAAAGAAGTAAGAGGAAGTCTCAGTGTGATTAAGACTCATCTGCTGAGTGTATACCACCAGACTGGATGTAAGACCTACCTTGATCCACTGTATTTATAAATGAAACAGGAAACAAAAAACCAGTTCTTTCTTTTCGGGTTTTTGTATGTGACAGCCTATTTTCATTTAAGCAGTGCTGAATAGTTCAATCATATCAATTTGTTTCTCCTTACAGGAAATTTTAACAGTTTATCCCTTTAATAAAATCTCCAATTGGAGCAGTGGGAGTACATTCTTTCACATGACGATAGGGAACCTGGTACGAGGAAGCCGGATCTTATGTGAGACATCTCTGGTAAGAAGAGTTTTGTTCACTTACCAACAAAAAGCTCCTCATTTTTCCTTTGTGTCCAGACCAGCTAGAAACAGGATGCCAAAACAGGATGCCAGACCATTAAAACCGGGGCAGATAACCCATTCACTGTTATGCCAATACAACTGCAGTTTAGAACCAATTTAGTGCTCTGTAATGCCATCTGATCCAAAGAAGCAAGCTACAGAAATAAGGAAAAAAGGCCACTTCCCCCAAATTCTTTCCATACATAAAAATTCTATCTGAGATAGAAATTATTGCATTTAGCCATAGAACTGCGTAAGAGTATTTTCATCTTGCTTGGTTTGATCCACTGTGCAATAATGACATCTTGTAAGATTTTACTCTTAAGTGAATGGTACTAGCTCTTTTAGGATTGGTTTGCTGAGACTGAGAGAAGCATCACTGTACTGATATTTATAGGTAAAACTGTAAAGAAATCCTTAAAACTGTTAGGGTTTTACTCCTCTCACAGAGAAGCTTGGCTTCCCAGGTACAAGATCACAGAACCAGAGGAGTTGGGTGGGACCCCTGGAGGACACCTTACCCAGCCTCCCAACGTCTGGACAAGATTCTAGCTACAGAATAAATTCTGGGTTTGAATTACAAGGATATGACAACGACAGCAGAGCTGTGCTCTGTAAACTTTTGTCAATCTATGAAAGGAAGAGCAGAGGGAAAAATAGATAGATAGTTATAAAACCAGCAATAGCTGTTGGAAGAGACATCATCCATTCAGGAAAACATCTAAGAAGAAAAAACAAGGAGAAAATAATTATTATTTTTGCTTCTTGGGCTGTTCGAGAGACTTAAGATTTCTTTCTTTTCCAACAGGGCTACAAAATGGATGACCTGCTGACATCCTATGTACACCTGCTGATGAATGCAGTTAACAAGCAAAAGAGCCTCCCAGCTTGAAAGCAAAAATAGAATCCACAACCTGCATTGGTGCCAAAGTACCCATCATTTCATCTCCCAGAAGAAAAAAGATTTAAAAATATTAATCTAGCTGATCAGTTTTCTGATCACACACTGAAGAACTGTGCTGCTGAAATACTAACACAAGTTCAAGCGAGCATGTGCTTTCAAATATCTTCATCTCGTCTTTCCTAGGTGTAATAAAAGAACTCCATTCAGATTTTGAAGTTTGAGGAAGTGTAGCTGTTTTTAATCTAATAAGAGAGGAACACCCAAACCCTAATACAAGAGCCACTCCTGGTATTCAGGATCTCCTCTATTCTTAAAGAGAGACACATTAAAGGGTTCTTTTTCCCTTTTGGAGAGAAAATCCTGCCTTGTTTCCTAAGCTTTTACCAAATGCATAATTTGCAGCAAAGGTAATATTTCTTCTTTCAAGTGGAAATTCTAGAAGTGGAAAAATGCCCTTTAGTAGTAGGATAATGGGACACCTGGAAAGGTAAGATGAAGGTTTTCATCCTTTTATCGCTAGGTTATGTACAGAGATTACAGTAGACTATGATAGCCAGTTACTGTCGCAATATAAATGTCACTCCTGTGTGATGCTAAGTTAGTGGGCTGGCCACTGGTTTATCACTGCCTTTGCTAAATTAAATGGTTTTCTTCCTTCCATGATTCACAAAACACTCAGAAACTAACAGCTGCTTCCTACTAGACAGCTTCTAGGAAGCCTGAACAAACTCCGAAATGGGTTTGGATCATGGGCCCATTACTCAGTTGCTCCTATTTCAAGCTACAGATGTGCTATTCAGTGCAATCTGAACTGAAAAAGTCAGTCGAACAGACATCTGTTGAAAAGAGATTTCTGCTCTGTAGAAATGTCCTCAGCTTGGAGTTATGTAGACACTCATTCACAAGACAAGAACGATAGCAAAGATCTTCAGCTATGAAAGCTATTTCCTGTTTTAGGCACTGAGTTTGATTCGATGCTTGTTCATGTCACAGACCTTTGCCAACACACAACTTGGGACTGTAAGGAAGCAGAGCATGTATGCCCCGTGGTGGCAGTGAGCCCAGATGCTTGCCCCACTAGAGAACGAGGACTGCTTCCCCAGCGACAGGCTCTCACAGTGAAACATGGACATGTCTTAAAGCACTGCACCAAGTTCCTTGAGACTCGACCCAGCAGTGCTGCAGAAGCAGCTCTGCTGGATCTCTCAGCAATTTGCCAATGTGTGCACAATGGTTCCCTTGTTCCCTCAGCTGTGTGTGCGTGCAACTCAAACGCTAATGGGAATTCTGTACATGCGTGGCAGGGAAGAGCCCCCCTCTCTTTGTGCATGTAAACGAGTGCCACACTTGTTAGAATAGCTGATGGTTTTGCAAGCAATTAGATGTTCCTGCTGTCATGTCCATTGCTGGCAATGGAAACTTCTAAGACTAAAGACTTTGGAGTTGTTTTGTCATCCTGTGTGTGATCTAACTGACTGTGAGAAGCATTCAGTACTTCACCTGTGGAAAAAAAAATTTTGCATCCAAAATGTATTGTTTCTGGTTTTTAAATAAACACTGCAGAAAATCAACCTCAGTGTCTTTTCCAACATGAAAAGTGTGTATTTGTGCCAGATCCACGTAACTTAAACCCACCATACATCCACTACAATCACAGCATCCCAGCTGCTTTTCATAGACAACACAAGTTGTATGGCATAGCCTCTGAAGAGACGATGCTCCTTTCTGCACATCTTCATCAACCAACACAACAGAAGCAACACAACCAAAACAGGAATTCAGGACAGCAGTGGATCAGACCTGGGCAGTCCTCAGAGTTCCTCAGAATGCGTAATGCCCCATTGCTCAGCAATGCAAATGTAAGTTTTTCATATACAAATTCTTTTTACTTTTTTTTTGGTGTGCAAAGATTTAAAATGTAGCAGTACAATTAACTTTATTACAGGAATATAAACAGGTACAATATTACAATACTTCAATCCACAGTCACATGTTAGGTTAGACAGCACCAGCAACGTGGGATAAAATGAGAGCTCCACACTATGCAGAGTCCACACCTATCATTCAAAGCCTGAACCATGACTAATTGCTGCTAATTCTTTTATCCAACTTATACTGTCCTCAGCACTTAATAGTGCTTTACAGACTACTGCAACTGCACTTCTTAGCTCTGTGCAATCTCTTCCTTCACCATCTGATCGTGTGTCAGTCACATCATTGATACAAAGCTCACATCTAGGAACTCTCTGTCCAGGAGGTTGAACGTTTGCTAACACTGCACAGGTTGATGTAAAAATAAAGGCTAGGATGTAAACCCAAGAGAGCAGGTTATAAAGAAAGATAGCAGGTGATTAACATGCCCTTTTAATACAAATAAGCTTCACATACTGTGGTTTCTAAAAGCATAAATGTTTTCAAGTGTAATCAGTGAATATTAGTGATTGTAATTCAGTACGTATAAATAGGAATGTAAACTAGAAATGCATATAATTACATGAGCTTTTAGTTAGTGTAGACTTTTGAGCCAAATTCAACCTTGATATAAATCTCTGCTCTTCAGAGGTGTGATACCTAGGATGAATTTGGCCATCTATCTGCTTACAGCAATGGAAAAAAGCAGGCAGCTTATTTCTGACCAAGACCTTGGCTTCATGAGAGGCACTAAGGGCAATTCTGAAGTCTGCATTATCTTCTACTCAGAATTTTTTAGAAGTGGACCCACAGAGGTAGAGGGAAGATGCATCTGTCCAAATTATTTCTAATGACCTTTCTCTCCTCAGTTCCACTGCCTCACCAAAGGTACGTGAGTAACATTCACCACTATACCTCTGTACACTGTAGGCTAAGAAAAATGGGTCTGAAAATTCAATAATTTAAGAGCTGCTAAGAGATCACCACTCTCAGTTCTTCACAGAGAACAGGGACTATGATGATTTTTTCACTCCACTCCTTTTGGGCAGTGCTCTGAGGATGAGGACAGAATGCAAACTGAACACCTTAACAAAGAGAATGCTACTGACTGCTCATGGAATACTGAAGCCTACTGGGTCTACTTGATTTCTAGCATGAGACAAAGTGAAAGCACAGACTAAATCTCTACTTGCAGTAATAAATAATTCCATCTGCTTCTACATGCCTGAATTTTCCATTGCTGAACTTGAGAGTGGCCACAGAAAGAGTATTTCCTATTGCCTGCTAGCTACATACTCTTTGTTTTCACTAGTAGGTACACAGCTTGGTGTTCCCCACCGTCTTCCCAGAAGCTGCTGTATACAGCTGTTCAGACTTGGCATTAGGTGTGGTTTGTGACTAAGATGACAGGAACAGACCTGCATGCTTTATGCTGCGATCAATCTGCATAACGTATCTAAATCAGGTGTTTTTGTGCTTCATTCTGTGAACCAAACGCCAAAGACTAGGAAAAACCTTTGCAGTGGCCACATCCTACTGCACTAAAAGACATGCTGTTCTTTGGGTCCTTAACTAAAAGACCATCGACAGGGTAGTGAGAGAACAGGGACAAGGCACACGTTCTCCTAAAGCTGTGACAAAAGCCACAATTAGTGTAATCCACAGTGCATACTGGTCAGAAGGCAAGGGAGAGTTCTACCACCTCTTTAAAGCCCATCCCCTCATCACTGTTAGGGTGGATAAAGACTATCTCAGTTAAAATCGTATGGAAACTTATGACAATAATAAAGCAGAGCAGCTGGAGGAAGATCGAATGAGGAAAGCCAGTATCTAAGAGATGGTCTGGCGCATGGGGTTCTTATCTGCACAGTCAACCATGACTTCCCACTGCTGCCATGAGATCACTGCTGCAGTTCCATGGGCAGTGGCTGCACAGCAAGCACATGAACAGCTATCAGTGCTTTACCTTGTACAGATCCATTTGGAGCAGAGCATAATGGCAGTGAGGGCAGTTTTAAGGCAGATTACCCAATCCAGTTGTTTCTCAAACATGCAAAAAGCGAGGAAGCTTTAACTTCTTGCTAACAGGGTGCTGCCTCAGGCCCAACTGCTGTATTCACTTCATCTGCTGAACTATACACTTTCTGGTAGACTTAAATCCCACATGGGACAGCAGTCCTCCAGTGCCTTCAACCCTGTCCATCTCACAAAAAGGGCAGATACAGTCTCCAACTATTCATGGAAAGGCATTCTCAGTCTGCTCAGATTAGTTCAGATCACCCCTAAAGAAACAGTAAGAATGATCAAAACCAATATATTTTTGGCACCTTGAGTTGTACGAGCAGAACTGCACCAGTGAGAGGAAAAACTACAGAGCAGAAGGAAATCTGCAAGCAAAACTATATATTAAAAGGTATAGATTCAGGTCTGAGGTCCTCTCTTTAAGTACACATTCAGGTCTTAAGAAGAAAGATGTTGGGTGGCTCTTATTTGGGTGAATTTTATGAAAAACATTCACTCATTTTTCTTTGTAAGATAGCACTTGTGATCAATTACAAATAACAAAAATTTCTTAATGTAATTAAGCTTTGTGGAGAGTGACCCCAGAGAAGGATTGGATTTGAAACTGAAGCAGATAAACTAATACTGTATTATCAACTGGGTTTCATAATTCAAAACAACTAGAAGTGTCAGCTTTGTCCAAGGATAGGATGTGCTTTGTGCTGACCACCAGAATCTCTTGTATCCATGATGGATAAAGAGAACAGATTGAGAAATCATAGCGTCAGTTTCTAACCAAGTTTATCCTTTTCCACAGCCACCACCTCCTTAAAGGGAGCCCAACCATCCAGAAGAGGCCAATGTAGACTTGGCAACTGCAATCTCCTTACTGCTGAACAGAGAAACAGCAAAGTAAATTTCTTCAGCAGTCCTAACATTGGTTCTGAGTCAGACAAGTAGGCAATGAAGGTGTTGTAACTATTGACTTCTGAGCTTACCCAGTAAACTTGAACCAAAAAAGAGGAAACAACACAGTTCTTCCACCCCTACACTCAATTAGTGTTTCTAAATTCATTAGACTATGGAGGAATGGAGAGAGAAGTACAGTTCAACTGAGGAAAGAAAGATGCTGTACAGCTTAAAAATAAGATGTTAGCAAATTAATAACCAGCCTGTAAACTGCTCTTTCTGCAAGTGTTAATAGGCAGTTGCTTGAGAAAAAGAGAGTCAAGATGCAGACTATGTTACCAGAAGCAGGGCAAGGTACAACTTTTCTTTGGTTTCACTCGTTCTTAGTAATTCTCTTTTAACCAACAGCTGCTGTGAGCAGCACCTTATGACTGCAAGAGTGCAGTCAACAGATGGACAGACCTGTTCAAGCAGAATTTAAATCCAGGGCTTTGGGGTGTGCCTTCTTGGATGCCAGCTCTGACAGCTTCTTCAGGCGTTTCTTCAGCTCCAGTGGGAATTTCTCATAGCACTTCTTGCACACAGGCTTCATGTCAAACTCCACAAACTTATTCCTTTAACACAAACAATAATGGGCTATTAGAGCAGTATTTGCAAGCTATATGCCTGATTAAATCAAGTCTGTGTGCAACTACAGAAATGCAATTGCTTGCTTTCTACTACATGTGTAAAATGCCTCACTTCCATGATAATGAAAGTATAAAAATCAGATTTTAATCAGGGAAGTGGGGCTTTTAGTACTGCTAGCTTAGTTAGAAGTAAGATTTTGCCATACATTTGCATATAACAGCCTAGGATAATAATGTTGTTATCTTAAATGGATATGTCATTACAAATGTCTGTGTGATGAATTAGAGTGCTTTCACATACCAGGCCTTTAGGGCCAACCCAACAAAACAGGATAAGGGTTTGAATCATTTGAACCTGAGAAAGGAAAATGTAGGACTGCTTTGCTTTTTGTTCCTCTTCTACATATTCGGTAACTATTTTGAAAGGAAACGTTATGCTGCTCTAAGTAATTGCAAGCACTGCCAGCAAGGGGTGCATCCACACTAAGGAGCAATGGAAGCTGCAGGAATTTCAGTATAGGCAGTTATTCACAGTTTAAAGCCTTCCTTCTGTACACCTGTCCTCTTACCCAACCTCCTTAGAGAAGAAATTCTTCTTTTGTGAACAGGAGGAAAATAAGATAATGTTGGGTCCCAGCTCTCTTTTAGTTGGGAAATCAGCACTCCCACAGAGAGATGGCATTGCAAATCACTGGATCAGCAGAATGTTGCCCCTCAGGGGCGCTGGCTCACAGCACTCCCAAGCTGATACTCTGCCTTAGGGGCAAATGTTTAATATGGCCCAGAGCATAAATGCTGACTTACTTCAGTGTGAGCTTGATGTTGCAGGTGGAGCAGGAGAAGCAGTTCACACACCAGGCCTTGTTAAGAGCTGATACCACTGCAAAAGCACAAAATAAAAGGAAACTGCCAGATTATTTGAATTCGGATTTGTATCCAAATTCAAATGAGGCCAGATGTGAAAAAGAAACACTGGTGCTTTGCAACTGTGAGCCTGCAACAGCTGCACTAACAAACGGAACAGGGACAGTGACCCAAAATAAGAAGAGAACAAATCTTACCATCTCCCTCTATCACGTGGCTGCAGTTGTAGCAAACATCTCCAAAGAGCTGCACAGTGAAAGAAGTAAGAACAGGAACTCGTGTTACTGACTACTCACACTCCCCAAATCACACAGCTGGTGTGAATGTTCAATCCTAACAGTTAATGAATTTCCAGATATTGCAGTTGCCCCCAAAGGTACCAATTTAAATCTTCTGAATAACTTCTCATACGCTTGCCAACAGCCCATGTTCATTTGGAACTCATACCACTAAATACTACAATGCCTTTGTTGTTGTTGTCATACACTCTACCACTGTTGTATGATCTTAAAATCTTGTACACGTGGCAATTTGAGTACGACAGGATCAGTAAAGTATATTTGCTAAAGACAGATATCTCCTGATGCTAAAATGAAAGCAACAAAACAAAACCTAGAGCTATTTTCAAAATAGCAACGCTTCTTATGAGAGAAAGACTAACTTATCCAACAGAAGAAAACACCAAACTCAGAGCTGTTCACTATCATCATATAGAAAACAACACATTTGTTTTGACTTGTGAAGCATGCTTTTCTTTACCGTTTAAGCAGCGTAACATTTATCCTAGGCCTACAGAAACCAATAAGCAACCAAAAGTCCACACAAATTACAGGAATTTTTATTGCTGCCCATGGTCGGTGTTTTTAATCTCAAAGGGATAATCAAAAATTGATCTCCCTGAAACATTTCTAGTATGTTCTCAGCTTTACTTTTCACATCTACAAGAAAACCTATTTTTCCAATTAAATCCCATTAATTTCTCAATACTGTGCTGCCTCTACAAATTGAGACTACAAAAGCATCTGGCAGTCAGAGCAAGCACCTACAGCACAGATGGCAGAATCTACCTGGTTATAATGAGTTTCGCAGTAAGCCAGTCCTTTTTTCTCGTAGTGGCGGTGCCCCAGGAATGGCTTCTCGCATTTGGCACAAACAAAATGCTGCAAAGGAAAGAAGACACTCAGTGACAAGCAGTGTGACTTTTCCATCATCAGGGAAAAGCTCGCTTGGGTGCTATGCTGGCTGCAAATCATGGCTCAATACAAGAGACTTAATGCCTCAATAAAACTCAGTTAGGAAAATCCTTGAAAGTGAGAAGATGAAATGTTTAGAACATTACAATAATTCATTAAGAATTACATTAATGATAAACAGAGCACTTGCTGGAAGAGTAATTGTGTTGTGTCTATGCAGAGAAGACTTCTGGAATATTGCCTTTCTTATCTCAGAGAAGAGAAACAGGAATATAAAATGTGGTTGGTATGAATGCAGCTCAGATGAGCAGCAGCATCTCTGTCACATTCAGCCCTAGGAGGTTTACATCACCAAATCCATATATCACTATAAAACTTCAGAGCATGCTGTGACAACTTAGCTGAAAGTTAGAGAAAAATTGAGCTGAAAAGGCTTAGAAGGAAAGAACTGAACTGGTTCTGCCTACTTTACAAATTCTAACAGTTACAAACCTTTTAATCAGGAGTGGAAAGAATATATCTACCCTAGTAAGTAATTATTTCAATTTATTGGTAAATAAATGCCATTATGTGAACTACATTCTGCAATGCAGTGCAGCCCTGACAAACCTGCAGTACTCATTCACTCACACAAAATGAAGTCAATCTGAAACATAAGCAACTAGTTTCTTGTCTTCCAAAACAGCTCCTGAAGGAGGTTTCAGATCTGGGAAGGCCTCACCTCAACATGCCATTGCTTTCCCAGGGCATTGACCACTCGGCCCTCAATGGGCCTGCGGCAGGCTCCGCAGATGGGGATTCCCATCTTGTCGTGGCAGGGCAGGCAGTACAGCTCTCCCTTCAGCTCCCGGGCCTCAGCAGTCAACTCCTTCCTGAAAACACAAACGTGTCCCTGAAGTAAGAACACCCTTAGGTCAGAAGCTCCTTAACGTCAGAGATGAAACCTTCTAAGACTGAACTTGAAAGTTAACGTATTTTGGCAACATTCATGCTATAAACACTGTCATTAAACTAAGCCAGTGCAATGCAGTTGTTATATACTATTTTTTCTATAATTGCTTTCTCATTTTGTGATCATGTCTCAGGTACACACTCTGGCAAAAATATATGGTGTGCTTACATGCAATTATACAGTGTCACGCTATCTTTGAATGGGATAGCTCAGGTAAAAGGACTATTCCCGAGTGGTCAGCAGCAACTTCACCTTATTTCTCAGCACTGTTACCCACACCGTGCTCCACTTACACGGCCTCTCTGAGAATAACTGAGGTCAGGCAGGTATAGCACAACAACAGACAGCACCACAACTCTACAAGTCATCCTTTTTTTTTTTCCCTCTATCCAGAAATGCGAAGTGAAACTATTTGTAATAGTCTGGCACCAGCAGTCTTTGGACAGCACTTTTACTGCAGTGTGCACACAGGCTCTGACATAAGTACTCACAAGTAACTGTTACTGTTTTCAGTACAAAATGGTGTCATTCAAATCTAACAGAGAAGAACAGCGAACAGCAAAATAAAACTGCAGTTCCAGGTCTTCCCAATATCTTTCCATTTTTCATCAAAGAATTCCTGTTTTTTCAACAAAGTGAAGGCAGCAAAGTTTAGGCCTCGGAAAGGACTGCACTGTTGACTGAACTATCCCTTCTCCTTTGCTGTCAGGCTTTAGAATACCAGAACGTACCCACAGTGGGTGCAATTGAAGTGATCTGGATGGTAGGAATCATTCCGGAACATCAGAGGCTGCTCATCAATTATCAGATGGCACTTCTGACAGATGTACTTGCCCAGCCCCTTAGCTTTCTCACGGTTATGGCATGGCCTGCACAGGTGCCTGGTTAAACAAAGAAAAGAAAGAAAAACATGAAGAAGTTTTTTCTCTAAAAAAATGTATACTGCATGATGCAAGGTGTACTTGATGTAATCTTCTGAGGTCAGACTAAACATTATTTTTAGTTTAATATCCTGTCTTTAACACCAGTTGCACAGAAAAGAGTATACACAATAGCTACCAAGTTATATTTCCTGAAATCCTTCAACATTCCCTGATTTGTGTTTATATTTATATCACAGGCAGATAGTGATAAGACAAGGGGCAACAATTTTAAACTAAGAAGGGGAGATTTAGGCTAGATGTTAGGAGGAAATTCTTTACTCAGAGGGCAGTGAGGCCCTGGCATTGCTGTCCAGAGAAGCTGTGGATGCCCCATCCCTGGAGGTGTTCAAGGTGTTCAAGGTTGGATGCGCAACCTGGTTTAGTGGGAAGTGTCCATGATCCTGGCAGGGCTTGGGACTGGATGGGTTTTAAGGTCCCTTCCAACACAAGCCACTCTGTGATTCCATGATGTACCATATTACAGACACGTTTCATGCCTACCATCACCTGTCACTCTTTCAGGTAACCTTTCCAGTTCTTCTAGATCCAATCCTCTCCAAAAGGTGGGCATGGAAAGGCAGCAACACCCTGTTTGTCCCAGGAAACAGCAAAACTGCTTCTGACAAGTTCTCTGTGATACCAGGCAAAGCATTCTTGGGAATACCAACTGTCATACGCAAGAAAACAGCTGCCTCTCCCAGCTGGTGATGAGGGTCTCTGGCACCTGTGCTCCCTGTGCCAGCCATACCCCTTCCCCAGGTGCTAAATCACCAGTTCAAGCCCTGACATGACAGTTCCCCTACACACCTTCTCTCCATTAACAACTATGGCAGAGGCATTACAGGAATGGGAGTTGGTAGGAAGCAGAGCAGAGAGAATTAAGAACAATTAAACCAAAGAACGTTGCTTGAATGGGATTCCTTAATCTTCAATAGCTAATAGATAATGAAGAGCCTCTTGAATCCTAGCTCCTCTGTCTCCTAACTCCTTTTAGTCCTCAGTTAAGGAAAACAACTATGTGATTTTATGTGGCAAATACAACTGTGTTTCTATCACTTGTTCTAGAACAAATTACAAGCACAGCCTTCAGCAGGCAGAGAAGCCAAATTTCTGGTAGCGAAGCCTGGGCAAGAGCATAAAAGGGACTTCTATAAAGGCTGCAGGAATCCACCAGTTTTATCCCAGTATCCAGCTCTGAGGAGAAACTGTTCAGTTTAATTCCCTCTTATGTAGCCCCCTAGCAGCAAGAAAAGAATTTACGGTAAAGCAAAACTGACAGAGGATTCACTTCTGCAGGTTTATCTGACACAAAACAGAATCCCACTTGATTCCTTTCACTGTATTGCTGTGCGAAACTTGCTGAGATCTACACGTCATTCTCAACAGACAGGAGACGAAAGGAAAAGTTCAAATGGAAAGGGCAGATTTATGGCTGCAGCAGTGGATTCACTGCAGGGCCCCTTCCAAAATTCTGGTAGGATGAATCACTTACCCTTAGATCTGTAAAATGGGGATAAGGATTCAACACAGATGTTGTTGTGAGACCTCAAAACATTTCTGACCCTCAGTTGGCAGGCGCCTGTCTAAGTGCTAAGTATCGTTATTATTCTCTCCAAATCTGAGTCCTCCCGTCATCAAGAGTCTCTCACCAGGGCTGGAACTACTGTCTGCCCAGACGGAATCCAGAAAAAGCAGACAGGACCCCATTATAAGGAAACATGCAGCTGTGCTCATCTCAGCATAAAGGCATCGATTTTATTCGGCACTGTCAAATGGAGAGTAATTATATGGGGCAGGACAGAGGGACCCCGAAGCAAGTGTCCTGAAAGAGACCCCTCTCATTCAGCTGAATAAGATGCCTTCAGCCATTTGCACTGATAAACCATTATCAACCCCTCCCCATTCACAGGCCCTTCTGCCGTCCCATAGACCCTCCTCTATTGCAAGCAAAGGGAAGTGTTGGACAGGCTGAGCTGTTACCATAGCAGCCGCCCCTCTCCCTCTCCGCACTCCCACCATTATGGAATATCCCATTCTGAAATGTCCTGTTGTGCCTATTAATACCAGACTTCCCCCAAACAATGCTTCACTCCACCCTCCTAAAATAATCAGGGGACTCCAAGAGGGCTGTGTGAAAGGCTGGGAGTTCAGCAGCGGCCTTCAGTGAGCACCACGAACACTGGAATATTCATACAGCACATTCATATCTGCAACAGCAGCAGCAAGCCCCACGCCAAGAGCTCAGCTGGGATGAAGAATGCTCTTCAGTGCAGGGGTGTCCTCTCCCTGCTCTGTTGTGTGCCTGAGCTGATAAGGCACTATCAGAGCCAGAAGGACGCTATATAGAGGGGCACCCTTCTGCACCCTCAGCAGCTCTGCAACCGTGTTCTCTTTTTGGATCAGCTCCTTGGTTTCGCCGTAGCTGCTTCGTTTTGGTTTGCTGCCATCAGAAGGAGTTCCCTCAGATCTTCCCTAAAAGGAACCAACTCTCCACCCATAGGACTGCGCTGTGAGGAGGTAAGAGACAAATTTCTGTAGCAGAGTAGCAAAGGAGCTTTCCTAGCGCTGTGAGTTTTAGCTGTTGTCAGCAAGGTGGAAAGATACACAAACTGGGATCATGAACGTAACAGAAATGTCTGAAACTAAGAAAAAGCAGCACATTTTGAAGATCAAAACAAAACTTTTCACACTTCAATCCTTAACATCCATCCTTTTGGCCAGGAAAGCTGACTGCTGCGTGTCCATCGCTCTGAGGCTTATAGGAAACCAGTGCTTGAGCTGAGGGGTGGGAGGCTCAGCAGGAGTGATCATCAGGAGAACAGCATCAGTTAGAAGTGGGCTACTTCTAAGGAAGAACACTTACAGAGAAAGACAGGAGACAAGATGCTACAACCAGAAATACAACCCCCCAAGCTAGCATATTCCCAAACCAAAATTCTTCCAGCCGAGCAAGAAGTCATTTCCTGAAATCCATCACAAATTTCAGCATACACTTTGAATTTATCTGCAGTAAGCATCGTAACAAAGCCTTCAAATTAGCCAGGTAATGAATTTATGATGAGTTATTTTTTCTGTTTAATTTTTGCATTATTAATAAATATAACTGATAGTGCAACCCTGCACTGACAGCCCCAGGGATTGTTATCTGTTTGTTTCTGAGCAGAACAGAAACAGGGACATAAAACACGGGCAGTGTGCATGCATTTCTAATGAGTGCTGACATCCCTCTTCCAGCTCAGCCCCGGGGGGTGGGATAATGGCTCCCTCCACAACAGCACTCTGCTCAGCAATACGTACATCAAGAAATATTCATACAGCACCAGGAGTGCAATCCAAGAGGAAATTATTGGGTGGTGAGACAGACTCCCAAATAAGTTTTCTGTTTGTGGAGTGAAAGCCTCTTGTGCTACACTATATACATTGGCTCAAACTACACATTCTAGGTCATTTTGGAAAGTTTCAAGCTTGCTCTCAGCATAAATACAGATGAGTACAAAAGTTTTATAGGATTTATGAGTGTCCTTTTTTGCAAGCTAACAAACCAGAAAGAAAGAAAAAGCCTAAAAAGTAAATCAGTTACTTACACTGATAGAGACATGCAAAATAAAAGTGCAGCAAAGGGCTTTCCATAATCTACAACTACAAAAGCTGTTATTTTTGTATAGTTGAAGCTTTCTGTCAAAAACATCTCTACTTCAGATATAACCTCAACAAGTAACCCTAGCAAAAGAGCACCTTTTCCTCTGACCTAGTTTAGTACTGCATGCTGTCAACAAACAGAACTGTAAAGAAATACAAAAATTGATTAAAGTTCCCTTCTTAACTTAAAATCTAAGCAAAATTAGAAAGAGACCCAATTCCCCATGGGATGGAACACTTCTCCTGCGGGCACAGGCTGAGAGTTGGGGCTGTGCAGATGGAGAAGAGAAGGCTGCAGGGGGAGCTGAGAGCGGCCTGTCAGTGTCTAAAGGGGAGTGACAGGAAAGAAGGGGACAGACTCTTTAGCAGGGTCTGTTATGATAGAACAAGGGAAATGGCTTCAAGTTTAAAGAAGGGAGATTTAGGTTGGATATAAGGAAAAAAGTCTTTCACACTGAGGGTGGTGAGGCACTGGCACAGGTTGCCCAGAGATGTGGTGGATGCCCCATCCATGGA
>JAOWBP010040490.1:4247-20821 GCA_028571105.1 Tragopan temminckii
TGAGCCCAATGTACCTGAGGTTTGCTGGTGACTGCAATGAGTCTTGGATGTGAATCCCTCTAAGCTAAACTAAAAAATTGCCTCTGTTTGGTAATCTCAGCACTGGAGCATGAAGTCATCATGGCAGGACCCTCCTGGAAGTTAAAGGTATGCCTTTTTCTTGCCATTTTTAGGTTGACTGAGATAGATAGGATCCTCCCGAGAGTAATTCATCATGTACGAGGAGAAAAATCTCAAGCAGTTGATCATATTGCCAGATTTTCTCTCTACTACTGTGGAAGAAGCCTAGATGAACAGTTTAGGCTGAAGAAGCAGCTTCTTAGTACAGAACTATCTGAGATGAAGCATCTAAAATCCTGGCCCTGAAACTGTTCATGTTGATAAGAGGTTCATGTAGATAAGAGGTAGCAGAAGAATCTTCAGCAAGTTTAAGGTCTTTGCCAGCACTCTCAGATTGTCCTCAAGTGTGTTACTGGCCCACTGATAAATGTTTTGCTTGGATTCACATTGATCACAGTGTTAATTCTTGGGCTCTGTGAAACACAGAAAGCAGAAGATGATTTAAAGGCCTTCTACAAGCTTGTGTAGAGGAACCTTATTTGTATAGCTTGACTTTCTGTGTAAAATATCTACGGTATTTGTTCACAAATGAGGAAGAACTTGGGAGAAGGAAAGTTCTGTATGATGATATTACTCATCCACATTTCTCGTGGACTTCTTACTTTAAAAAAAGCTACTAAAGGTATTTTAGGTTACTCATCTCAGGAGGTGTGTGGAGGAGGTGTACAGCTATCCGGGTTACAGGCCCCTCACACAGTGACAGTGCGAGTATCTAGAAAAACAAGTTTAAAGTCTCCTCTTCTACTTTGCCCTGGCACACAAGACAGAGAAACACCAAAGTTTTTTTGCTCCTGCTGGTCTGCACTTGTTATAACTGTGATTTTTATGGAGGTGGCTGGTTATAGAGATTTTTTTGTCACTCTTTCTGATTCAAGCCAACAGTAAAGCCTTGTTAGCTTGACAGAGGCTCAGTCTTGAGTTGAATGAAGAAATTGTATTTATTGATAATCTCCCCTAAGGTCTTCTTCAGCTTTCTCAACCCCTCATTATGAAATAGGCGTTGTGAGAAACTCAGAGTCTAGGAAAACCCCCATAATTGTTTTACACTCGAGAGATTTACAGCAGACGTTTGCTGGCTTACATACCCCACATCATATTCAGAAGAGATGTTACATCCTTCTGCAACTCAGTGTCGTTTTAGATTGTGGTTGGTATTGATTATATTTCACATTATGTTCTACTTTAATAATCCTCTTTCTTTGGGATCTTGTGATTATACAATAGCAGAGTTTATCCAGTTCTTTTTTTTTTTTTCAGCACAGAACAGGGATTTTCTTGTCATATTACACTGTGCTTAAGAGAGCTGAGCAAATGGATCTAATCTCCATAACATTAATTTTTCTGCACATTGAGGAAACAAAGCAGCAATAAATCTGCATATCCGAGTTTTTGTTTAGTTTGTTTTTTTTCTTCTGTTCAGATATCCCAATTTATGTAAGGGATTCCTGGGCAGGGGGAGGAGTGATGCAGCCAAAGGTCTCTAGTTAACTATGAGTCATAATATATTTAGCAAGGGATAATGCAAATGCTGAAAAAATAGAGGAAGGGAGAAGAGGGAGAAAAGTGCTTTTCCTGATAGGAAAGCTATTAATCATTTAACTCAAGAGACATCATGGTTTGTGCACCCTCCCTGGACTTTCCTTTATAAGGAGGAGCTCTGGAAGATTCAGGGTAAGAGAAGAGGGGATCATCAGGAGGATGCTAAAGGCTTGGAAGGGGGTGGACCTGTTTGAAGTCTAGATATCAAACTGAATGCAGATGTGTGTCCGAGGGAGCAATGCTTGGGAGCAGAGCACCCTTTCCTGTTCAATGCAAAACTTGTTTTCCAGACCTTTTCTGATGAGAAAAATTGCTGCTCCTGATTCTTCAAGCAAACCTTTCCTTACTGGAGGGAAAAGCAGGTGGCAGCTGCTGCCTGGGTGCATGCCAGGAACTGAATCAGGGACCAATGGAGCTGAAAGCATCAGTGCTTAGAGGCCGTGCTAATTGTGTTTTCCTGTCTCATTCCCTGTGGTGCAGATGAGGCCAGACACACACAACCCAACCCAAGCACTGCGCTGGCCACACATCCCCATTGCAGAACCAGTGTGACTGCAAGGACACTACTGTGTGCACTTGGTCTGCTTTGTGTCCCTGTGCAGCCCCCATTGGCCATGTTTCCTGAGCTGAAGGTCACCCTGACTCTGCCTGCACTGCCCATGTGATTTTTTTTTTTCTTTTCCCTTTAATGTTATTGTATTTCCAATATAATACCTTTGCCATATCTAACTTGCCTGCTATCCAAACAGTGGATCCTAGAAGCCCCAAAGGACAAGGAGGCAGAGCTGTGGTGCAGGCCTGGGAACAGTGTCAGTCCCTTAGTTACCCTAGGACAGGTCACCCAGGAGTGTGAGCCACAGCCTGGGATTGATGGCATGCTTCTTAAGAGTGCGGCATCTGTGTACTCTTCCATGCCAGGGCTGAGCTCAGCATGCAGACAGCTTGATCCTGCATCCCTTATCTGCTCTGTCAGGTGGTCATGTACCCACTGGGGGATGTCTTCTGAGGAAATCCAGCAGCAAAGCTCGGGCCTCTGGTCCCAGAGGAGCAGTCATTGCTTGCTTGCTCTTCTGGGCATCTCTTGAGTATCAAGGGTGTACGGGTGCACATGCTGTAATTTTCTGGGGTATAGCAAGGAAACTGAGTGCCTAAAGGAGGTGCTGCTGCTTCTAGAGTTGTTGCTGTATCTCACAATAGGGTTAACAGGACACAGACTCGTTTCCAAGGGATAAGAGCTGAGAATAAACTCCTGAAAAGATCTGCAGATGAGATGTAATGTGGTTGTGGATGCTGCGATTAATAATGCAGGAGAGAGACAGATCTGAGACACCTGAAGGAAAGCTACTGAGACAGGCTCATGGCTGCATGAGCAGAGCCACCATCAGACTGCTGCCCAGCTGTGGGCCAGCACCGCCGCCCTGCTTTGCACTGCAGGATGGCCATGAGGGGCTCAGCAAGAACAGTCTCAGTGTCCTAAGGCAGGTATCTTAAAAAAAAAAATAATAATCATGTCATCACATTCACATTACTCTAAATATTTCTTTGACTGTCCTGCATATGTATATCCTATATATACTTCCATTTTGCCATTTTTCTAGTTTTCTTGTCTGCCCAATATTGCTTTCACATTCTCTGCTCTGCAGATGTTCTTCAGCCCATTGCTGATGCTTTCCTCTGGTTCCTCTCCTGCCTCTAGGCACAAACTGCTTAGCTGTGCTTGGTATAGAGGAGTCTCTGTGGAGACTCAGTAGGGTCAAGATGGGTCTGGTGTCTCCTTTAAGCTTAGCCCACAAAGTGGGGAGTTGAAGAGGGAGATTTTCTTGCTGCTACGCTGCTCCATGAAATGCCGTTGTGTTATCTGTCCATTCCATTGCTTACATTTGTCCTTTCTTCAGCCCTGCTGCCTTTCAGATGTTTTCTCTTAATCCTTGTTAGAGCAACCTGTCTCAGCTGCTTTGAGTAGTGGTGACTTCATTTTCATCCCAATTATTAAAAATTATCTAAATAATCTACTAACTCTGTTTCCTTGAGGTATTAAAAACTTCTTCATGTCTTCTTGAAATTCTTTGATGCTGTGTAATGATGATATTTATCAAACTGGTATAAACAGAGTAAAACTGAGATTAACCCAACAGTTAATCTGCAATTACACTAAAAGCAAAATTTGCCCTTCTCTTTGGCTGACACTGAAGACAACATTTGGACAAAAGCTAAGCTGTGTCAGGCACTCCTTACGTCCCTCCAGAGCTGAAGAGATCTGCACCAGCACAGATCAGAAGGCGGAACAGAATGGCAGCTTTGAGGAGCTGTTTTAATTACTGAGGGATTACGCAGCTGTGCTAAAATAATGGGGGAAGGATGTCCACAGAAATGATCCTGGATTGCTTTCAGTATAGCTTGTTCAGAAGTCAAATAGGCAGCGTCTTTTTTTCTTGGCTTCAGAATGGAAAAACTGCAGTTTGAAGGAGATACCACCTCAGTGTAGCAGAGCCTGATTAATTGAGAAAGGCACATCTGTCATTCATTTCTGTCTCTGTTACAACGAGTCCCTGATGTCTTTACGGAGAGATGAGCAATGGAAAGGTATATTCATCTCTTTGCTTCCTATTCTCTTTCCCACCTCCCTCTGCTGTTGCATCCAGCCCTGACTTCACTGGGCACCACAGTGGCCTCTTACTGAACCCAGCAGTTTGGGCCCAGCTTGTTTGGGTGTGTGTCCTGAGCCCAGCAGAGGACACTTGGTCCCCAGCTGTCTTGGAACTGCCTAGTGTCTCTTGTTGCATGGTGATGGTTAGGGACAAGTCCACTGCTGGCTGAGGTCTGCACCACTGACATGCCCAGAGAGGCTTTTGAGCCTCCCCTTTGAAGATCTCCAATAGTCACCTAGACATTGTCCTCAGCACCATGTTCCTTTGACCTTGGCTGGGACTTTTCTGTACCTACCTCTTTACATTCCCCTCCAAAAAGGGTCATATCACCACTCTAGTTTCTTGCTGTGCAGGGGTTTGATATTATTTGGAGAAAAGGGGATATGAAAATACAGCTTGCTTGGGGGGTGACAGTTCACCTGGGGACAACACCTCCACAACTGTAGTAGATCTGAGCCAACAGCCTGACGTGGGCTTCACTCCATGGAGTGGCTGAGGATGGGACTTGCAAGAAGACAAGTTCAGCTCAAACTTTAAATATGATTGTGGATATTATAGGAAAATATATATTTTTTAAAAGCATGAACATTTCCTTACTTATTTCAGTGTTGTGATCTTTTAGGACAGGAAGATTAATCTAATTTCTGGGACACAGAGACAAGAGCTAGATGTTATTCCCAGCAGCCAAGGATGAAATATCAGGAGCTGTCAACAGCTGAACAGAGCTTGAAGAGATGATGGAAGGCCTGTGGTCAGATACGGGCTTTTAATGATGGGCAGCCTAAGCAGAACAATATGAACTGGTTCTGCACTTCTTAGATGGCTAGAAAGCTGCCTGAGACTTTGGAGACATTAGGACACTGCTGGAATGAGTTTGTGTGCATACTTTGCTTTGTCATACACAAGGATGTAAAAAGACTGTATCCCACCTGAAAACTGCCTTGTTTCAGAGTCACATCCAGCATCACTGCAAGGATCTTTAGATTGTGAAGAAGTGAAGTCTGTAGCAAGAAAGCAATTGTTAAGAGAGAACAAATATTACTGAATAGAATCTGCAATTGTGGAACAGAATTAGGAGGCTCTTTCTTTAAATAAAATAAGAGGAGCTATTCACAGGAGACTGCATACAGTGCACAAGCAAGCTAGGTTGGGAGTTCATGGTAATACTAAATACCTTGCAGTACATGAGCTGTTTTTCACCAGGCAGACTAGAATCCCTGATCAGTATTAAGAGCCTGTTGTCCTTTGGCAAATACAGAGCAAACACAGATAGCAGGTAGCCAGCCCTGGAAAATGTTTGTTTATTCTGATACAGAGAGAGATTTATACATAATTTGTGGACCTGTACTTAATCAAATCACATGGACATGTAGGCAAACACGTGCAGCCATGCTTGTGTCTTTCATCAAATGTGGTTGATAAAGATAAGAATTGGTGTAAGGATTTGCATTGTTGGAGGGTATCATTGTGAGCGAAACCTCTATCGGCACAGTGAGCAGAGTTCCAGTAATTGTGTTTTAAGGAGTAATAATTGACATTTCAGGTACAAGAAGTCAAGAGCCTGGCTCAATTGTAGACTATATACCTCTAGAGAATGACACAGAAATGTCATGAATACTAAGAACTGTGAACAAAACCTATTCCCATAACTGACAGCAAATTTTTGGCATCTTTCACCTTTCAGGGGACAGCAGATCAACACACAGCTTTCACAGTGTTCTCCATTTGTGATTACTTCATTCTTTTATTTATAGTCTTCCATGGTGATGGAGCCCACAAACTATGTTCCACAAACTCTGTTCCATGTTCTTTGACTCCACCTATGGGCAGCATGGATAGTGAATGCTTCCTGATGACATCCTCACCCAATTGCAGGAAGCCTGCTGCTCAGCAGCTGGAGGTGAAGCACAGATCTTCCTACATGACGTGGAACTGGCTGTATGGAAAATGAGGGAGGACACAAGCACCTCATCCAGTGCATGGCAGGATTGTTCAGCCTTCCCCATCGTCCTGTTAACAAGTCTGTTCCCAGAGTAGAGAACCTGAATGAGACCCAGGGCAGCTTTTGACACAGTCATGCTTTATGCTCTGCCATATCTCTGCTGGCAAGGCACCCAGCAGCTTGGTTTGGCAGTGAGAGTCTCATTGCTGTGCTGGAGAAAGCCAGAGCTGTCACAGAAGTTGATGTATTTGGGTTTCCTTGGCTAGTGACAGGCAAGTGCTTGACAGTGTGCTGTGCCTGCTCCAGTGCTCTGCTCTTTGCTGCCTTGGCTCTCAGTGGAGCAGCCAAACCCATAGGAGCTCATACCTTGCATGGGGTAATGAGCCCCCAGCATAAACCAGGAGGGTACTATTGCTGGGCAGTCAGGCACGGACAAAAACAGTCATTTAATCTGTGCTATCTACAGGTCTAGAACCAGAACAAGGCTCCAAGCCCTTGGCAGCCTGAGATTGCCGGCAGTAGTGAGGCTAGAAAAGCCCTGGCTTAACCTGAAAAGCTATGCTAAACACCCTGCAAGATCATATGTGTCCCTGAATCAGAGCCTAATTCTTGCTGTTGTTCTCTCACAGGCACTGAGAATCTCAGTGATGCTCTGGGCTTCCACTCTTGAGAATTTAGATGTAGGATGAAATTTTCAGGAGCATCCATTATAGATTTACAGTAGGAAATCAAACATATATTCAGGCATTGAGATCCACTGGCACACTCACTGTCAAAATTCTGCCTTCAGAATAGGAAGACCATATCCAGAGTGACTACTGGCAGCAGCCTCTGTTCTGTGCTAACAAATGCTCTGTTCTGGTAGCAGTTCTGATAAGCATTATAGATCTATGCAAGCTGCAACCATGCCAGGGCTCTTCTAACAGATTGAGAGTACAGATTATTGATTTCCAGCATCTGCCTGCATTGTTTGATTTATTGGTAGAGAAGTCTGTGTGAATTCTGAGCCTGAATCCAGATTAAAAACCAGAATTATGTCAGTCCGTATCCCCAGTGGTCCCAGAAGAGCTGGAGGAACACTGTCAGCGCAGCAGTCCTGACGTGAATTGTCCAGAACAGCTAACTTGCCTGAGTATAATATCTTCAGCTAGAGTTGTATTTATCAGCCAGCTCCAGTCTTCAAGGACTTGGTTCTTAAAGAACCCTGAACTGATTAGTTGCCCACCTAAACAAAATTTAAATTCCAGATGGGCTCCTTTATTCAAATGACAGAGGACCATTATGTGCTAGAGTTATTACCGTGTCCCCCGTATATGCCTCCAAGTGAATCAGTGGAATGGTGATCACATTTATAAGAAAATTTGCTCCTACAAACTCCTCTAATTTAATGCCGTAGTCAGGGATCCAGATTGAGTTACATTCCTATACCTGCCTGAAGATATGCGGACTTCCAGCCTCACCACCAGACACTTACATTCATATTTCATGTATAATATTCTTCCTTGATTCCTATTTGTTTTAACCTCCATTGCTGCAGGTTCATTGCTGTAAGATATGTATTGATGAGGGGCTTGAGTTCAGAGACAGAACTCCAAGCAAACGCAGAGTGTTGTAGGATGTAGCAATGTTTTTTTGTCATCTTTTTTTTTTTTTTTTTTTAACAGGCAATTCTTCCATCACAGTTGCTGTATTTCAGTAGAGTGGAATGCTCTGCTGCAGTCTGTGCATTTCTGATAAGCTGGAGAACTAAATTCTGACTAAATGTGGTCATAAATGATCCCGTGACACTTCTACAATTACTCTCTACTAATGTAGCTTTCTGCTCAAGCTCCAGCCTGTGAATGCTGTTCTCCATCTGCAGCACTTGCAATCGCAGGTGTAAAGAAGATTGTTCAGTTACTGCTCTCACTTGCTGTGTAGGGCTATCGGTTCTGTTAAATCACTGCTTAATATTTCTAGGTGCAGATTCAAGCCAACTGCATCCACATCATCTGTACACAGGTTTCACCTGTCCTTTCATTCGTCCTTACTAATGCCCTCAGCTTCAACAATATGATTTTTTACTTTTCTAGCCACTGCTGAAAATTCTTTCAGCATATGAGGTCTGGGCATGTGGATGACACCCTAAAACTCATTTTCCCATGTGACCTTTTGGACTGGAAAACATCTTGCTGAAATGAAAAATTGATGCATGGCTGAACCTCCAACATATTTTCTGTGACACCAAAGTATATTATTGAGTTGATTTTCTTGACCTCTTTTCAAAGGTAGTCTTCAGAAAAGCATGACACTGTAACAGTGTAATTTTCCTCTTGCCAAATCAAACCCTTGGCTGAATTGTGTTGCTTTTATCTACTGCTTGTTTTCCCTGATATTTCACTCCTGGGCTCTTTGGGGAAACAGAGCTAGGAATAGAAGTTGCAGTTGGCAAAGACAAGAGCTTAGAGGCAAGAACTGAAAATGTGGCTGACCTTCTGACTGAATATTGCATCCTGAGGCGTGTGGATTTATCAGTTATATCTGCGAAGGCCGATCTGATCTGCAAGGCCAACACATTCATGTGCTATCGTCACAACTTTTTGTTGTGTAATTGTCTCAATTGTAAAGACACCCCCCTGCCAGCATTGACTTTTAGCCAATTTCCCTTCGCTTTTGTATTCCCAGGCCCTTCTGGTCTTATTTATTCCTTTCTGATAGGTAGAGTGGGAGAGAGATGAAAAAGAGTATATTCCAGAATAGTGTACAGTAGGTGTCCCATGATGAATCATCCTTCCTGCCTATCTACCTCTCCTAAAGTGAGTCATTAGGAGAAGAACACGAGCCCTCTTAAGAGCTAGGCTTTTCTTAGTAAGCCAATCACTTGCTCTCATGTATAAGATCCATTCTTTTTAAGCTGTTATTGTGCCAACATGAAATAATTGCTGAGATATTTCAGGTTTTCGTCTAGTGCAAATATAAGAAAGATCCATAGTGTTGATGCCCTGAGAGAAAGGAGGCTTATGACTTAGAAAAGAAACCATCAATTTATTCAGTAGTCCAAGCTTTGTTTGGTTGTTTATTTGTTAAGAAGCATTCTGTTTTGTCCATAGTTGCACAAAAAAATAACTGATGACTGGCCTTCTACTGAGATCCCGGTGGGGAGGACTTCTGGTCACACTGACAGCTTCCTAATAGCATTTGTGTCCAAATAAAAAGGCAGAGGTTGTTGTACCTCTCTGAGTGGCAGCATTTGTACTGCTTTCCTTACTACTCAGAAAAATCTAGAGCTGTGTTCCCGTCCTCTGAGAGCCTGGCTGTGCCACCACAGCAGCTAGTGATGTGATGTCTTGAGTGCAATGAGCCTTTCAGACCATTTTAGGTGCCAGAATGGCAGACCCTTACACAGTCAATACAGAGAAAGCGTCATAGTCCTTATATTCCCTAGCTGAGGTCCTGAATATGGCCCTGATGTAGAGTTGCTCCCACCTTTTCTCCTTGTTTCTTTTGGAGTTTCATGTAAAAGTCACTGATTCCCTGCTGTTCTTATGTCTCTTTCAAAATGCAATCACAAACATACGTTATCTTGAAAAATATTTGGAGCAGGGGAAGCTTTACAGTGCAAAGAGCATTAACGGTAAATAAACCAACTTGTGAAATAACTGACTTGAAAGGTAAGAACAGACCTTGCAGAGAGTGAGGAACTGCATGGTGGCACCTTTAAGACTTTGCCTTCCCTTTCTTCCTTTCTCTAGCTGTTACAATAATCAGAAGCTAAATCCATTTTCATAAATACATCACGGTATCATGTGCAATGAATTCATTATGGTGAAATGACATACTCTTGAAGGAACTCAAACGAGAAATGAGAATTCTTAATGAGCTGAACCCTTTCATTCCACAAGTCCCAGCCATGATGGCTCTGAGCATTGCGGTGTGGCTGCAGGAGATCAGTACTGCACAAATGAGCTAGCAAGGCTGAAGATCTGGGTAAAATTTTACTTCAAGCCTTATTTTATTAATTTATTATTTATTACTCCACCAACAGCCTCCTGTTTAACTTTGTTCTCTCTGCAGGTAAAGCTTGAAATGCCCCACTGAATGGTGGAGTTCAACAATTGTACAATGATGGCATTCTGTAGCAAGTATGTTAACTGGGAAGCTTTCAGTGTGTTTTTTGAGCTTTTCCTGATAAAGGTATCTGATGCATCCAAAAATTGTTTTAGCTCTTCATCCTTCTTCAAGATAGTCTTAGTGAACATTAAAGAAAACTGTGATGTTTATTTTTTTGTCAAATTTCTGTGGTAATACTGCATGCTACTGCAGCAGGCAGTGAGGGGAATATTAAAATATTTTGCCAGTCCAGTGCCCAAAATCTCTAAATCCCAGAGGTATCGTCAGCTTTTGGCAGAGTAGAGTCTGGCATGAAGAGCCGTGGACATTCCACCTACACTAACAGAGCTCTGGAAAAGGAATCTGAAGGCTGGAAACTGCACACGTGGAGGAGCAGATATGGGTCACCATATGGGTCCTCAGTCATTGGCTCCATCATCGCTGTTTGTAGCAAGAGTCAGAGCCAAGCTCTCCACGACGTGTCTCCTTCTCCACATCCATTTTTGCTAACTCCTCTGTGTTTCTCTTCCTACGGAGGGAGCGGTGCTTTTCTGCTTAACATTGTGGCACTGAGGGGATGTGGTTTAGTGAGTATAGTGGTGGTGGTTGGACTAGATGATTTTAGCGGTCTTTTCCAACCTTAATGATTCTCTGATCTCTTCCATAGGGCAGCAGAACTCAGTTTTCCTGCTCTTGAAAAGACTCGTGAGTTGGCCCTGGCCAAAAGCCTGGCTTGCATTTACACTTCAGCACTGTTTTGTTTGCTTGGCTTTCACACTCCTATGACCTGCCCACAACAACAGAGCAGTACCAGCCTCCTGGTTATTAGAAACCATATTGTACAGCTGTATCCACATTTTTCAAAGTTTTATCATTTGTGGAGTTCTTCCAAAGAAATACGGAAAAAACAACAACAGAAAACCCCAAACCCACAAGCCACATGATAGGACCATGCATCAGTCGATCTAACCTTCGTCAGAGTTTGTTGTTCAGTTTATGATTATTCCGTGTACCGGACAGATTATAAAATGTTCCCTTGACATCTCAATGACAATCTGGTTTGAAGTAAAGAAAGATTTTAATGGAAAAATATCCAAACACCTCTTGAAAATGTCTTTGACTCTTGTTGTCCAAAATCCCTCATTTCTTTCCCGTGGGGTAGAAAATGTTGCTATTTGCAGTTTTTGGATACCATAATCTGGCTGATTTATTTTTATAACTAAAATAATTGTATGTCTGATTTGCCAAGAATTTAAAAAATTCCAGGCAGCTCTCAGTATTTATGTCACCATAGCACCAGTTGTCCTGGCAGGGGCTGGGGATTTTTACAGTGCATGCTGTACAAACAGAGCCTTCAAAAAGGATCTGCGTTAGAGCTCGATTCTTTACTTCTGCAACCCATTTCTGCCATATTTCATTCACAGTGAGGAAATGTGAGGTACTGAAACAGATATCACCACTCAATTAGTGAAGACTAGTATTAGATCACCAGCTGAAAATATATCTTGTCCTGTTACAGTAAGGCAAAACTAACAGGATCTTTCTGCTGGGATTATATGTGGAGATAGGATCGTTCCTGACGATAGCTGCTGATGTAAAAACACATCCTTTCTCAAGTAGAAATGTAGAAGCAATGTGATTCCTGAAGAGAAGAACCACTGTCATGCAAAGTTGAGCCAGTTGGTGGATGCTGGGGTAATGAGAGATGACAACATCTAGACAGGAGATTAAATGTTTTGTGGAGGGAGTTCAATGTTAGATTCATAGCAAGCTTTGGAACTCTCTCCACTTATCCAGATCTTCCATAAGTTTCACTTTGAAAAAAGAAATATGCTACAAATGTGGTAATTCAGCACCTCGATATCAGTGCAAGGGGAACCCACCAAAAGGGCATGCTGATACCCCTCTTTGTCCCAGCTGGACTTCTCACCATCAGTCAATGAAGTGACGCAGATTAATCCCCTGGTGCCCGAAGAGTGTGCAAAATGCCATCATAGTGCTGTGTTTTACCCGATTGCTGTGGTTGCCTTCTCTCCCTTCAAGTCTTCTTAAAGATTCCAACCAGCACACAAAGGGCAAAACACCATCCCCTTTTCTTCCTTTTCCCCAGTGCCATGGCCTGATTTCTAACATAGCATTTTTGGCAACTTCCAGTGCCAGCTTCCTTGTTTGGTATTACTGAAATCTTTCCATTTGAATTAATTTGGTTGGTGTTTAACTTTGCCTCATACGCTTAAATAACAAGCTGAGCAGAATGCTTGTTACCTTGGGCAACCCAAAGCTGACTGCTGGTAATTTGGTTTTATTCCTTGGCAATTTGTTCCTAAACAGAGCTAGGCAAACAATTAGTAGTAGACAATACATCCATTTAATGTATCCCTTTCATTTTTTTTTCTTTCTATTTTCAGATTCCTTTTTATGCAGTCTTGGATTAGATTCTCAGTTGATCTAAATTGCTGATGGAACTATACAGATTAAACTCGACTAGACTTTCTGACTTTTACTAATACATTAATTACCCAGAAAAGTTCAGTGTCCACAAAAGCAAACGTCTGTATCTACGAGCTGATTAGGATCTCTTCCTTCCATTTTGAGCTGCGACTCTCCCTTATTTTCTCACATTGCATGTGAATGTTCAGCTAAATCATGCAGCATTGTTTCTGCTCCTGACTGAATGTCTGCAGCTATGCAAGCCAGAGGGCTGATTCTTCTGGTGCCAGTTGTAGTATATGCACACTTTTTGCATATCCCTTTTGTGCAGGAGCACGTACCTGGTCCCTGGTCACATCCTTCCTGCAGAGATGCTGTGGCATCGGGAAAATGTGATGCTCAGTTTTCCCTGACGAGACAGTGCAGAGGTGTTCAGCCTTTCGGCTTGTCTGGGCTGCACTGAGTGAAGAAGGACCGTCTTGGGCTGCATATACATAAGGTTGCTCCAAAAGTAATGCCTCTTATTCATTCTCATAGAAACAGCAACAGATACAATGAGCACATTAACACTGTTTGATTGAGCAAATTCTCAGCTACAGAACACTATTTTTTAACATAGTCATCACCGTTAGCTTTGCATTTTTGCTGGTGATGAACAAGAGCCTGTGTGCTGCACTCACAACAACCAATACCAGCGGAGGTGACCCACTGTCACTGTTACCACTGCTGAAGCACACCACCCACCACCTCACTGTGCTCACATCCACTGTTTGGTCTCTACAAACATTCAGTTAAGTGTTGATGAATGTCAATGAATGCCATTTTTTCCACATTGAGTAATTCAGTTCCACACATCCATGTCAGACGCCATTGTGTCAGAGTGCCCCTCTGCTGCCATCTGTCACACAGCAACAACACGTAATGGGATACTGGTGGGAAGGTTCAACCTCTACTGCCGTACCACCAACACCCACCTCTGAAGTCACGGACCAACATCATAAAGTAGGAGGCATTGCTTTTGGAGCCCTCATAAAAGGGCTTTTGGAGCCCTCATAAAAGATATAATATAGTTAATGTATATAAAGTAACAAAACTTAATTTAATTTTTAGTGCTTTTTATTAAAATGTATACAAAACAGAGCTATAAAAACAGAGAACTGGTGGGTTAGGTGACCCTGTTCTTGTGAAACCAATGCATCAGGCTGGTTCAGTGTCCGTGGATGCAACTCTCAGTGAGCTCTCAGGGTGTTCAGTAGAGGCTTTTGATGAAATTTTACTCCTCCTGTACTTCATCCTTCAAAATAATTGTTCAGAATGTACGTACAGCCAAAAAGTGATGACACAAATAAGGCATGGTTGTGAAGTGAGGGATATGTCTCTCTGGCAAGAGAGGTCTTAGAAAAGTCTGGTAAAGAGACATGGTCAGATTTTTAATTGCAGCTCCATACATTCAGTTTGAAAATTCACAAGTAATGTATTTATATATTGACTGAAAATGGAGTCACAAATAAACTTAAAATTTGATGATTTTTTTTGTCAATCTTGAAACCTATTCTCAAATTCCATTAACAAAACAGCACAGCTTCATGTTCTTTGCAGTTCACAGAACCGTTTTTAGCCAGTGTATCAAAATCCATAAATTTATGTGCTGTTGCTTGATCTGGCACTGCACTGCACCCCGTGCCCTGGTTTCAGCCCAGATGAGGTTAATGGTGCACCGATGTCAATTGGTGCTGGGGGGCTGGGCTCCTGGACAGGAAGAGCTGCCATTCCCCTTTTCCTTGCGCACACGAGCCATTGCTTGCTCAATAAAACACAAAGAAATAGAAATGAAGCTGGAGAAAAGTTAAGCTCAACTTCAACTGTTCAACTAGTCCCTATTTAGTAAAAATAAATGAGAAAAAAAAAAAGTCTACTTACCTAAAGGCTCTAAATCTCTTTCAGAATTGCCAGTCATTAACCATTTACCTGAGACTTAACAACAGTATTTACTAATCAATAGTGAGAACCATGGTAACCTTTGTTCTACAGGACCTGATATCTTATGGGAACCATGCTAAAGAAACACCAATTCCTAATCTTTAATACCTGGTTCTTTTCTGCAAGGTTTCAGAGAAAGGTAAATTTTCTGTTTTCCATATTAATAATCTCTAAAGAATAAATTTGCTTTTCACCACTTTTTTTTTTTTTTCATTTTTTCCCTTTTTCTTTTAACAGCGGCAGGAGGGGCACAGTACAGATGAAGCAGAAGAATGATGCAAGGTGCAGTGACTGTAGGGTCATCAGGCTGCACCTGTGTCTCTGTAGCATTATGGCCTGGGAATCCAACCCAGTACAGCATAAAAACACTACATTTATTGTTCCACAAGTCTATAGGTTCTCCCCAGCCCATTTCTTTCTTAGGAAGAAAGTATAAAAATAAAAGATCAGACCATCTACCATAGGTTTAGGCTTGTCATTCACCATTGGAAATGGCTTTAGAGGTATTCGCTTCTATTTCAGTGAAAATTTCTGTGAAAAACAGCTGCTTATCATTGTATCTCTGAGTCACATATCAGTTTTCATTAACTGAGAGTTTTCATGGAAAATTTTCAACCAGCCTTAATCATACCTACCAGCAGGTCTATAAGGATCTCCCTGAGAGTTTGTGCCAGACCGTCATTTTAATACCAGGAAACTGACTGAAATGCTAACTAAAAATAGAATAATAAAATGTTCAAGTACAAGTGCTGTAAGGACTGGGCAGAAAGGCTTTTGCAAAGAAAATCATGGCTTAGTAGTCTATCTAAAATTCCATCAGCATATTAATGAAGTGAGAGCTGAAGCAGGACTGGGTGATGTCATTTGTTTGGGGGTCCAAAAGCCATTTGACAAAATCCTTCATGATTTTACCATTAAAATTACAGGCAATTGGAATAACGCCAGCTGAAAGGTATTTTGGCTGGAATTACAAAGCCTTAACTGAGATTAATTGCTTGAATTTCCTAATTGTCTTAGGTGAAATGCAATTACGAAAGCAATAGGTTGAGTCTTGCTCCCAGGTTTATCAAGAAAGTGGATGGCTGGTAAAAGGCCACCTAATAGGAGTTTCTGGTCCCTCTCTGATCTTCTGTCAGGAGGTGTGCTCACCTAGGCTATAGGGGCTGGGGAAGATGTGAATGGGGAGAAGCTGCTGTTCAGGCACAGAGTTCTGGAAGTTTCTTCCATCCCTGTTTAGGAGGAGGTGTCTGATGAGGCAGAAAGAAACCTGATCTTTAAGTGCTGATGAACCCCCCCAGTGACAGCTGAAATGGAGGGGAGGTCAGTGGGGATGCTGTATCACCTGACACATCTGCTGCTGATAGACCTGCCAGGAGATGGAGAGTTGTGAGCGAGGTTTGAACCCTTAGGCTTTACTAAGGAGTAGCAAATACAGCTAGGAAGCTTGATGAGGTCCAACAGGGTGGGAGGCAGGCAGGCAAAATTACTGCAGATGAAGTTGTCAAGTAAACTTTATCTTAAGACTTTAAGAAGAAATTGTAAAATGGGCTTAACAGTGCTCTTTCTCACAAATGTGGTGAACCTATGGAAATTGCTGCCTCCATCTGTGGCTGGGCTTGAATGGAGTCAAAACATGTCTGTGAATAATAACATACCGTTACAAGTCCAAGTCTTACAGAAACACAAGTAACCCCTTTTAGGAATGTGGTTTAGTGGAGGAAAATTGGCTGCAGGTGGGTGGCTACTAGATAATCATAGAGGTCTTTTCCAACCTTAATGGTTCTATGATTCTCCCATGCATCTGAGCGGGGTGACTTTATACTATA
>JAOWBP010040519.1:0-20819 GCA_028571105.1 Tragopan temminckii
AGACTTGTGCTCCAGACCTCTCACAGCTTCATTGCCCTTCTCTGAACATGTTCCAGGGCCTCAATGCCTTTCTTGTAGTGAGAGATCCAAAACCACTGAAAGATGTGCTAGAGCAAGAGGATAGACCCTTAATGGTTTGTGTTACAAATTTAGCTTTTTACTTTGATGCAAACTGAACAGGGAAAAATGTTCCTGCAGGTGTTTTGGGACTCTGAAATGTTGTAAACTGTCTACTGTTTACATGTACCGCTTGACTGATTTTTTTTTTGTTTGTTTGTTTGTTTTTTTTCTTTGAATAATGCATTTAACTGACTGTTCAGAGATGGAAAGAGCCTTCACTCAGTGCTGTGCTGGCTTTCCTGGGGGAGAGAAGAGAGTAGTGGCAGAACCAAGTAGCTGTTTCTTGTGGAAATACTGGAATGCATATAGCGCAGGTACTGGAGGGTAAGCCAAAAGGAGCAATCATAACTTAGAAATCACTAAACATTAAACATCTCCCCTAAATCATAACTTAGAAATCACTAAACATTAAACATCTCCCCTAGGCTTTAGAAATACCAATATTGTCTCTCTTTCCACATCCTTGTGTGTGCTGGCTGATACATTGATTACTTGTAGCTTGGGATATCTAGTTCCAGCCAGGTGAGTGCAGGTTGGCTTTTTCCTGGTTTTCCAGGCAAAGGAGGATGAGCTGGGTGCAGCACAAGTCCCAGCTTCATCCAGGCAGTTTTTGGGAAACCAGGTGGTTGTTGGCAGTGTCACTTCACTGCCTGTGGCTCAGGAGAACATGCTTCTGGGTTTTATTTGTGGTTGAATGCCCAAAGGATGTAGAGCGTCCTGACCCTCCTTCTGGTGTTGGGGCCAGGGAGGAGCATTTCTCTGGCTTTGTGGATTCCTTTTTTCTAGACCTGTGGTTTTTCCCCTTAGCTCTTGGGTGAGATCAGGGACGTGCACACAGCCAGTGTGGAGCGTGGCTCGAGTCCAGGGACTGTTCTGGTATCTGGCATTAAAATCCATAGCAGAGGAATGTTCCACTGCAGTAGCTGCCTGGAGAGTCGAGTGCCTCTTAGCTTGCGACGTGGTGATTTCTTAATGTCACTCCTTTATTTTATATTTCGTTTAAAAGATCTCTGAAGGTGAGCATCTTTCAAGTTTGTATTTGTTGTCATGTGAGTGATCTGTCATCTGTTAGTCCTTCTGTTGATTTAAAAAATATATATATACCAAAAAATGTTACATTCCCATAATTCAGTATTTGTTTCTAAGGTGATCTGTGTTTGACCAGAAGGCTTGAGTACATTTTGAGTCCACAGCCAAAGCACCCCTGCTCATCTTTCATGAGAGTGAGAATTATTACTTCGTAACTGGGAAATGAGATGTAAGGTTTATTTGAGTTTTTTGAAGCCACTTCCCTCCTTTGTTCTGTAGTGTGGAAGTTCTCGTCTGTGTGACACTCGTCTCTTTTCTTAGCTTCTGCATGGGAACTACTGGAAAGTTTGAAGTGTAAAAGTAAATTTTCAAATCCAGACCAAAAGTTCTACAGGCAAATTTGCAAAAAGCCTGAGTGAAGATAAAGGAATTGGAAAGAGGCTGTTTTTAGCTGCTCTCTGTGCAGCATTTCCATCATGTTCCTAATGACAGCTCATCTTTTCTCATCTCTTTTTCCTTTATAAGTAGCATCTACTTGAGGCAGTTTTCTGAATTTCTTTTTTGAACTATTCTGTGGAAAAAATATTATCCATTATGAATTTTTTTTTTTCTTTTTGTGTGTTAAGAAATAAATTAGTTCTGGTTTTGGGTTGCCATGTCATTCATTGTAACTGGTATTCTGAACCTAGAAAAAAGCATTGGTATTCTCATGAATTTATTTCTCACCTTCATATCTGATCTTTTCCTAGTGTCTTCCTTATTCTAGACATAATCACCGTAGTTTTTGAGGGTGAAATTAGAAAAGGGACAAAATTGAACCACATAAGCATCTCCACCCTCCCAGATGGGCAGGGGACAGATGATGACTGTTTCTCCAAGCCATCTTTCAGCCTGGGCTCTCCCATTCCCCACAGAGGTGGCACTAGCACAGCAATGCTGCATCCCACACCAGGTGGGCACCTATGGAGAGTGCATAGCATGCTGCTCACCCTAATGGCCTGTCTTCTGGGCACAGCGCTCTGTGATTTGTTGTTGCTCAGTGGGTTCTTATTCATGGTCGTTGCAGTTAATACTGCTGCAGAAATCAGGCTGCAATCCAGCGTTATTACTGCGCGGGCCCTTACCCTGGGTAACTGCTGCTGTCTGCTGTGATGGAGGTGTAAATCTCCTGCATGAGCTGCTATAAATCCATGGCTGAAATGCAGCATCTGTAAATGTGGTGCTCTTCTCACTGTGGAGTGGTTAGCAAAGGTGTACAGTGGTGGTTTTTTTTTTTACATTTACTGTTTCTGTGCATTGTCCCCAAAGTAGCCATCTCCTCTCTGCCCTGCCCAGTGCCCAGGTATCCCTGCCGTGCTGTGCTCTGACCTTGCATTTAACCCCACTAACCGAACGCTGTGCTCTTCAGCTGCTGTCTTGAACATGGAGCAAAGAGGTTTTATTGCTGCATGTTTATGTAGGCTATAAAAGACGAGAGTCGCCTGCCATAAGCTTTCAGCACCTTTTAACAGCTGCTCAAAAATTCATCCCAACATAAAAATGGAGCGAACAGCGAGTGCTAAGGAATGGCAATGAGCAGTGCTGCTCCACACACGTATATGTGGCTTCTCAGCATCTCCTAAGGCCCTGCAGCGTGCCTGAGGGTGTGGGCATGGGGCTGCATGGAGCTGCAGCCGCCAGCAAAGGAGGCACAGGGGCAGGTGGGGCCTGCTCCTTCCCAGCGGGGCTTGGGCTGTGACACAGCCTGGCTCTGTGGGGGAGAAACCTTCACCCAGGCAGCACCATTTTAGCTGCTCTTGACTGAAGCCCACACCTTTGAACTGCAGGAACTGGCAAGATGAGAGCAGTCATCTTCTCCTTCCCTCACTACCTAGTGCTTAGCTCTCCAAACATGTACAAAATAGAGACCTTCTGGCCTGAGGCCTTTCTGCCTGGCAGACAGACTTTTTGCCAGGAGATGTGTGGCTGCTGGGCACTGCTCTTGGTGTGTGTTGAAGTGGCCCCAGGTTGCTCGAGCCCTGAGCAGGGCTGATTATATGAAGTAAGTATCTGGTGGGAGCTTATAGGTAAGCTATTAAAGGGATACCTTGTCCTGTTAATCACTGTCCCCTTCAGGCTAAATACCCAACTCTGGCTTTCTGTGTATGCTCAGCTGAAAAACACATGCCTCGTTTACCTTTTCAGCTTCTGGTGGTGTGGGCAGTGTCTTTCTATGAAAGACAGATCAAAGGAGAATTTGAAACTTTGAGTACTGAATCTAAATGCACTGATCAAACTCACACTTAAGCGTAAAGGCTGCTGAAAATTTCCGGTAAATTAAGCAATTCGGCTGCAAACGGTTCACTTGCAATCTGTTCAAAGCCTTTGGATAGGCTTCTCTTATCCGGAAATCCTGTTTATCCCCTGGTCTTTGGATAATCTCAGGACCCATTGTACAGTAACTAATGTGGAGAGTTTATCAAATGGGCTATTTAGCTGTGCTTTTTCTCTTTTTTCTCTCCTTCCCTCCTTCTCTCTCTCTCTCTTTTTTTTTTTTTTTAAAGCATGTGATTTTGTTTTATTTAAGAAATGGAGCTGTTTGAGCTTCAGGTGCAGTCAGGCTGGCAGCTCTGGTACCACAGGTATTTCAGCTACCCAGAATTCTGTCCTGAAGTCTGTAACTTGCTTATGCTTGTCTTGTGCTTTGAAAAAAAAAACAAAACAAAGCACTTTCTGTTGTTGTTGATTCTTTTATCTAATGGTTTGCACGCTCAAGCCACTAAAAAAGATAAGGATGATTTTCATTTACCAGTATTCATGTAGACTGCTATTAGTTTGTGTTTAACAAATGTAATGTGGAGTGTTATTGGATGGCAGGACTGATGGGAATGTACATGCAGTTGTGTTGGTACTTGTTTGGAATGCCTAGCTGGTCCCTACTGTGATCCTTCCTTTGTTAAGTAATTATTCAGAATTTTCACCATCTCCACTCTCCGTACATGTTGTAAAAAACTAAAAACTGACTCCAAAAAGCCTGATATCTTGTTATTAATGGAGCTGACGTGGATTTTCTGTAAGAATTTCTCGCTTATACCTTTGATGGCTTCACAAACTTCAGAGCTACCCTTAAGGGTGACCTAGGTTGTGACCAGAAGATTTCAGTGGCATCAGTCTCCATTTTCTGTAATTATTTAAAAAGTGCCTTTCATTTTACCTGGTCCCCTTTGGGTTTGGTTTTTCTTCCCTTAAAGTTGAACTGTGATTGTATATTCCATGGAGAGATAACAAGACTGGGGGTGATCGTTTCTGTACATGGTGCCCAAAAGTTCTCCTTCAGGGGAATTTTTCCTTTTCTACTCTGGAATTGGCATAAGCTGGCAGGTCCACGCAGTGTGTTATCTTCTGATGGTCACCATCAACATTTTTTTTTTTCTTCCTTAGGATGCGTCAGGATGAAACGCCACAGGCATCTGAGCACCAGTGACAGTTCAGACAATGAGAGTAAGTAGCATGTGCTAGTTTTTCTTTGGTCTGTCACCTCCTTGTGGTTTCCTTCTGTGGTTTGAGGGCAAACTGTTTTACCTTGTATAATTAAAACAGTGTTTCTTCGTTGATTTCTTCTCATCTGTGGTCTTGTATGTTCTAGATCCTGTTTTGGGAGGAAAAGGAGACTAAACTTGTGGTGGAGTTAAATTTACTTAGAAATTGAGGATAAATTTTTCAGAGTTGAGAAAAATAATTCTTTACTCCAAGAAAAACTTTTCTGTTAGAGGAAGTTTTCGTATGGCTAGAGCTATCTGAAAGTTCTGCTGTCTCATATGCCGAGCCTCAGCCTTAAGACTGAGCTGTTAGAACATTTACATGTTGCAGCATCTGGTTCTTCATCATTCCTCTTTGGTCTGGTGGCCTGGTAGTCTGGTAGGAAAGTCAGTGAAATTTGTTAAAAATTCCTTGGTACATCTGGCTGAGGTTGCAGCTTCCTCTTGTGCCTGTTAGGAAACTGTAGGCAGAGTCTTGCTTGTTTCTTTAAAACCTGTGCCCATCTAATAACGCTATATTTAACAGCTGATTCATTAACGTGTTTATTACAGCTCAGCAACGTACTGAACTAACGTGTTGCTCTGAAATGTCTAGACATGGCACTATACTTTCCTGCCTTTCTCATCAGTATCCTTTAGTATTACTGCTTTTTTTTCACTTTGCTTTTCTAGCACTTGCAAGCTCTGTCCTCAGCTTTGCTCCTCTTTCCACTTCAGATAGAAAGGCAATGAAGGGCAGTGGTCTGCATGTTTGTTCTGTTTATTCATGCTTGTACTGAGCAGAGCAGAATGTACCCATAAATTCGGAGTGCTGCGGTTTTACAGAGAACAAGTGGAAAAAGAGAAGCTGTATTCAAGCCTACAGGCTGCAGAAGAGCTTTTTGCCCATATCTTGTCAAGAATTAGATAAGTCATGAGATTGGAGTGCCTTGTGATGTACTGAGCAATTGTGAATTGAAATTAGTTATAATGGTTCTTTTTTTGTTTGGTTTTTTAAACAGGTCCTTCCACTTCCTTTTCTTCTTGTGCTAAATACAGGAGCAAGTCAAAAACACCAGCAAATGAACAAAAGAAACCTGCTGAGGTAAGAACTAAGCTTACAGACTGGTTACTGAAATAGTGAGCTTTGGACTGGTGCCAGTCTTTTGTTACCTGTTGCCTCCATGACACTGTTTTTCCTCAGTGTGTGATGAATACAGGAGCTCTGGTGTCCCATCGTGACTTATGGCATTGCAGACAGTGACATGTGGTTCTTTCTTCCCCTGAAATGTAGACTCATGTTGATATTGAAAAAGTTGGTCTGGTCTTGTGATTTGAAAGCGTGCTACAGAAGGAAGTAGCTCACATGTATGTGTGTATGAGAAGGATGCCTTCCTTCTGCTTTAGATAGAACAGTGGGACACCCCAGTAGGCGAGTTACATAGGAGCAGTGCTTATTCTCCTGCCACTTTCTCACTATCCGCTTGTTCCCTTCAGTAAGAGTTTTATTTTGCCATCCCTGCCTATTAACACCTATCACCACTCTCACTGGATCTGCATTTGCTAATTGAGTCCTTTTCCATTGGAGTTTATGTACAATGCAGTGCTGAAATCCATCCTAGCAACGATTCCCATCTGTTGCCCTTCTTGGGGAGGATTTGTTGGCTGCTTTCTCCATATTTGATGCTTGCTTTCTTGAGGGCTGAAGTCAGATAACTGCAAATAGGAGAAATGTTTCTTGTAGTTAATTCCCTCTGCTTGCTGTCGCATTCCCTCCAAATGAGTCCTTCAGCATGCTAGTATGACTGTTGATGCCCGAGGTTACTGAGAAAAAGACTGACAAAACATACTTCTCTTCTGTAGAATGTAAAACTGAGAGTTATGTCCCAGAAGTAATTCTTTGTACAGTAACAGCAGCTTTTTAGCTGCTTAGATACTACTTAGAGAGGTTGTGTAAAGATAAAGCTTGTGTTCATATACCAAAAGCTATTCAGCAAACATACTTCATGCTTCCTTTTTGAATGTTGCCCAGTAGATTAATTCGGTTTGGTAAGAGTAAGATAAATGCTCGAGAAGTGTCCTTTCTTTTGGAAACTTAATTTTCATTACAAGTTAATTGAAGAGGATGCAAAGATTTATTTTGTAAAAGGGGATCTTGTGTGAATGTTTCAAGAAGAGCAAAATTGGCCAGAGCTAGCTACACAGTGTTTGTTTGCAGCCACTGAGAAGGTTAAGAAAAGTCTATTATACTTCTTACCTTTGAAGTGTTTGAGAATTATGGTTCTGTGAGAATGTCAATCTCAAAACAACTTGTGGCTGTTGAGTTCTTGTAATCGTTGCTCGTGTTTCTCTTAGCTTTCTTACTTACCAAGCTGGGCAAATGGGAGCAGAAACAAATCCACTGCTAGACTTGCTGTTTCAAATACACCTTAGCACCAGTCTCTTCACCCTGCCTTGCTTTTTTCTGCCTAAAAATTGTCCTGTTACTGTTTACTTTCCCTTTTCTCCATATTGCATGGATGTATAAACAATAATTACGAAAATGTGGTCTGTGAATACAGCTTACAAGTGTTCTTATTTACATAACTTCTAGGAGGAATTAAAATGCACACTGTTTTTGGTTCCTCCTTCTGTGATCTTCTTTGCTGTTTTCTACCTGCTTCAAGACAAAATTTCAAGCCCATCAAAGCTTGAAAAATACAAAACTGAAGAATAAAGCCTAGAATATACACTGAATTTAAGAAGTGTATTCATAACGTCATCATTCTTGTAATGCTGGCATCTTTCTCGCATCTTTTGTTTAAGAGCCCCCCTTCCCAATTTAAAAAATAACTTGAAAAATCAAATCTTAGAAGATGTCCTCTTTTGGAAGAGTGTCCCAAGTATAATATTGCAATATTAAAGATTAAAAAAAAAAAACAATAGAAAAAGTAACGTCCTCTGAGAAGGGGACTGGTAGGGAGGATGGCAGGAATGATCTCTCCCCTTGGTGCGTAAGACTCTTGGCTATCCTTCCTGTTTTTCCTTTTCTTCTGGTGGGAGCAAGCACTCCTTCCAAGCCCTAGAAAATCATATGCTGGAGATTGCATGCAATGGTGCATTGCATGAAGTGCTGTTGTCAGCAGAGCATTGCAATTTGTTATTAATGCACCAACTAGTGACAAGAGTGTAAAGCAAAGACTCACCCTATCACACACCCTTCAAAAAATCATGTTACAGTACTTCCACAAGTTTTTTGTAATAGTATTGGATAGAAATTTGAAATTTCGGGCTGACAGCATCCCTTCAGCAAGGGATCTCTTGAGCAAGTTGGCAGTGCTCTGCTTTCGTTCACCTCTGTTTGCCAGGCAGCAGACTGTTTCTTGAGTTAGTGATGCAGAAAATCTAAAAGGTCAAAGCTATAAATAGCTGTTTGGGAATTTTTTTGCTCATGGTCTTTATGCATTAATTTTTCTTTCATAGCAGTAAGCCTGGCTTTCTCAATTATATTGCATATGGATACATAGGATTTTCTTCACTTTCTCAACCGTCTCTAGTTTAAGTATTATCTACTACCTGGGTTCTCTTTCCAAATGAAAGCTCATTTTCAGAATTGTGACTGACAATGAGGTTAGCATATTTGTCTGCTGCTTCACAGGACTCGTTTGTAGCTGCCTTGCTCCTCTGTGGTCGCCTATAAAACACAAAAGGTGGCTGCAGCTGAGGGCTGCCTGCCTTGCCTCTGGTTTGCTTCAGGAAGGAAGCAGACACGGGCAATGGTATCAGTGGAGTGAGGTTCATAGAATGGCTTAGGTTGGAAGGGACCTCAAAGATTGTGTAGCCCCAACCCCTGCCATGGGCTCAGGCTGCCCAGAGCTCCATCCAACCTGGCCTTGAGCACCTCCAGGAATGGGGCACCACAGTTTCTCTGGGCAACTGTGCCAGCGCTTCACTGTCCTCTGAGTGAAAAGTTTCTACCTCACATCTAATGTAAATCTTCCCTCTTTTACTGTGAGACGGGGAATAGTGTTGGAGTGCAGATGTCCAAGCCTGTGCTCTGGGCCTGCCTACCAGATGTTTGCATCTGCACAGAAGGGACACTTCTGACTGGGGCCTTCTTGTGTCACCCTCCTGCTCGGAGAAGATGAGGAGAATCTAAGGTGATTTCTCTTGTGTTCCTTTTGGGTTGTAATCTATTGCAAGCAACTGAAATGGTGTCTTGACAATTCTGTTATCCAATTAGCTTTAGCATTTACTTTGTATAACTAATGTTAAGGTATCAGGCAGGCCTGCAGTATATGTCTGAACAGTTTTTCAGAGCTTCATGATGATGTTGGCTGTGTGCCAGTTGCAGAGTTGCCCCTTATGGACCTGAGCTGAGACAGGAGGGGCTCAGCTCTGAACAGTAGGCTGCGTGGGAGTAGCAGGTTAGGAGCATTTGGATGTCTGGCTCAGCATGAAACCTGTGCTTTGCTGTTTCCTGTCTCCTTGGAAGCTGCAGCAGAAAACGGTGGCAGAATAGTTGGAATCGTTTTTGCAGGGAAAACCTTTTAGCTGGGCCATCCTGAAAGGCTGACTGTTTCTTTTGCCTCGAGCTAGTGGAGACACAAAAGAGACAAAGAGATTTATATGACACTCAAGCTTATGTTTTTTTTCTAGTACTTGCTCCATCTTAAAACTGTAAAGGAGTTAAGTTAGAATCGTGGTGGTTTTCTGTGTGAAACCTACCCGTATAAGGTGGCAGTATTTTACCTCTCTTTGCAAATAGGGTTTTGAATCCCGTGGCAATTGTAGTTCTTGGTCCCTCATTGCTGATAGTGACAGCTGTGTTATCATGTGAAATGTAGCTTGTCTTCCACGAGAAAATGGCCTGCTTTCATTACTTGCGTGTGTGGAACTTTTTTTTAGTGGCATTTAACTGTCACATAAATTGTAGGTCTTGATCCTGAGGAGCACCCTGTAAGATTAGACTGCGAGCAGAGAATGGATTCTTTTGGCAGTTTGAAAGCGGTCATTTTTGTTCTGTGAATGAATGGACACCGTGATTAAATCATATTGCTTGGCGTATGCCATGCATAATGGAACAGGAGACTGTCACCTTTCTGTGTGTGCCTACCTTAGAAGATTCTGAATTAACTTTAACAACTCTGTCATCTTTGCAGCCTTCTCAAGACCGCTGGTCAATATGCCTTGTGCATTTTGATGAGCTCTGTTTTAGCCTGTGTGGGTTAGTTGATTTTGAAGAAGAACATACAGTACTTTCATGTAAATCAGAAATGCAATCTTGCTGGTTATTTTTTTGATCTTTTCGCTTTTAGCAAAGGGTGACCAGAATGCATAAGGGCATGGAAGAGCCTGCTTGTGAAAAAGCTGAACTGTTTTACTTTTGGAACTAGATGAGTAGGCAAAACAGTTAAGTATAAATGGTCTGGAGAGAGCAGAGAGAGAGCTGCAGTCCTGCCTGTCTTTGTGGCAGAGGAGCTGGGAAAGGCGAGACAATATGAACGAGGCCAGAAGTTAAGAAGTCTGTTGCAATTAATAGGATATCCTTTTGCATGCACCATATAATTAGACTGTGAAGCTCATCTGCCACAGGAAGTTGTTGAGACTGAGAATTAAACATGATTATAAAAGGAATTGAACAGATGATAACAAGTACAGATTTTTCTAAGTATCTGTTTAATTAATACCATTTTGAAAAATTGATTGTTGGGATTAATCCCCAAATCCAAAGCTTATGTCTGAAGAAAACCTGACATGTTCTTACACAGTTCTTGCGCATTTTTCTGGCTCATGACATAATACTGTCAGAGACTTGATGTTAGGCTTGGTTGATTTACTGTCTGATTTCCTGACTTTTCCTATATACACCTGTAAAGGAGGCTCAGAAGACTTGTGGCTGCTCCACTGAAAGGTGCAGTATTTCATTTTCTCAAATCTTGGATGATACATAAAAATAGTTTTTGGGAGTGGGGGTTTGAAGATCAGGATTTACTGCAGAACTTGTTCAAATTATTGAGATGTTCGAGAAGCCCAAGTTTAATGCTACACTTACTCCTGTCTGCCCTAGCTTTTTTAACATTAGTTTTTCAGTCTAGTCAGTATACATCCCTGGAACTGTAGTTTCATTTTCATTCTTAAATTATTTTGCTTTTGATTTGCTTTGCTACAAAATAAACCATCCAACTCATCCTGTCTGTAATAGGGTATACTCCTTTTTAATAAAGTGCCTTAATTCAGAAACTTAATGCCCAGATTGCAATGTACTAACAATAATAATTCAGCCTTGGAAAGATGAGCCCACCGAGTTCTGGAAAGTGGTGTGCACCTTGCAGCTTCATTCTCAGTAGATAGGCAGCCTTTGGCAGACATTGTCAAATATCTATATGAAGATTAGATGTATTAGATGAGACTATCTGTGCTCAGATACGATGTGGTTATGTTACATGTGTAATAGGTCTTAGTACCATTTAGCTTCCATGTCATTATTTATGTGGTGATTTTGGGTATAAACTGCTGCTTTGTAAGTGTTGTTAGTTTTTTGCTGGAGGTGTTGAGTGGTAGAATAAGCTTTGGTGCTTATGGGTGACTTTGGAATAAAAAAGCGTAAAACATTCTTCTGAAGGTGAATTTGAAAAATAATCAAAAAGATGAAAAACTCATGTGTAGTTTACTGTACATTTTAGAGAAAATGCCTGCTGTTGTATGAGTAGTTGGCAACTGGAATTTCATAGTTGGCCTTCAGGGTTGTAAAGGAGATGCAAAAATCAGAAAGATCCTAGCCATTTCAGCTTTCTCTTTTTAGAGAGGATATTGAGGGTATTTCTGAGGGTACTCTCCTGGCAGACTTTGGGAAGGGGGATGGCATTCTGCCTTTTAAAAATGGGTATTTTATGTTTCTGTCTTAGAAGAAGACAGAGGGTCTTCTGTTCTCTAGGTAGCGAGTATGTGGCAATGAAATGTATGCTGCAAACTCCTTAGGGGCTCTGCCAGGCACCAAGGGAAGCCTTAGCATGAAGCAATTAGATGCAATCCAGCAGAAATCCTGCTTTGATTCTAACAGCAAACAGAGTGGTTGACGTGTACTTCACTTAGACCTCTGATGTGTGCTTCCCACCGGTGGTCTTACCATCGTGGAATTTAGTAATAGGTGGTCAAATGCTTAAAAGCTCAATGTCACAAGAAGTACCATTTTTATTGCTGTTTCAAAGAGATGATCCAGTCTGTTCTCCTGGACCACATGCATTTGGGCAAGATGTGGTGAGTGAGCTGTGAGATCAGTCAGTGTCAGTAGAAGCTTACAGGAGAGAATTGAAATAGGTCTTTGACTCTTGTTTTATTGTGTGTTTTTTTGTTTTGTTTTGGTTTTTTTTTGCAGTTTATTGAAATTTTGTTGTTGTTCTGGTTTTTGTTTTCCCAAAATGTGGCTTTAGATTTGTATTGCTTGGTAACAAAATGTTCTTGAAGTTCTGTGCAGATCCAATATTTGCATTGCTTGCTGAAGATGAAGGTTGTTGTATGGTGAAGACTTGCTTTCTGTCTTGGATGCTAATATTTCACCTAAGTACTTTACAGCATTACTTGTATCCTCCATCTCCAGTGGATAAGGATACTGCACGCCAAACGATGTTCTTTGTTAAACAGAATTGATTTTTTCATAAAGTCAGCACAGGAGGGAGGGTTGTGTGAAGAAGATTGTATATTGAATTTTCATAGACTTCATGTTGAAGTCATAGACAGCTTTTGGTGATGCGTTTACAAACTTTTGATTCTATGAGCTTCATTTTTCTTGGACATGCTCTTCTAGCATAATTTCCAAATAGGACTTAGCCTGAAAAACAAACATGACACGTGAACCATATCTTTCCATCCACAGCTCCACAATGTCACTGTAAGTACTTGGTGGAGGAGCAGAGCGTGCTTATTAAGGAGGATTTTTGTAGGATTTAGGCTTTAAAGGCCCAGAGACAGCAGTGCATCTTTTAGAGGTGCCTGAGTTCTCGTTGCTTGAGCAAATCTTGTCAGATTTGCAGAGCAAAAAGCTTGACTTGACCAAAGAGCAAGGTTTTCTCTTCTAGATTTGAATCTCAGCTTTAAAGTGTGAAAAACATTTTAGTTTCTTTATGAAATGCTTAGTATTATTTCTGTGACACAAGCAAACACTGTTTTCATTGACTTCATTCAGACTAACTGCTGCACCGTTCTCAGCTAAAACTTAGAAGTTTCTGGCAGCTAAATGAAATGAAGTTCAGAACAAACAGTTGAGCAGGGCTTTCAATGGCTAAAAATATGTAAAACCAATCCCCCTGTCACACAGTAACCTCTGCGGAAGCTTCTGGCGGGTGGGCAGTTTCCTGTTTTGTGCACAGCAGCCGTGACCAGCCGCCTTCTAGTGCCGGAGCTCCCCTTGACGAGGGCCTCTTCATGAAGTGCTGTGTGTCCCACCAGAGGGGTGGGAGGGCATTGCTTGCCTAGGCCAGGTGTGCTCCTTACTCAGTTCTTCTCGATTTGCCTGCTGTTACAGATGATGCTGAAATAGAGTTGAAGGCTTGTATATTTTGTACACTGAGAAGTGTAACTGCTTTTGGGTTGCCACCAGCAAGTGGCTGCTGCCCATGTGGGCTAACGGGAAATAAAGGTGGCTGCTGCCAAGAGGAGGGGCTGTGCTATCAGTAGGACTGACCAGTGCCTTATGGATGCAATAATACACAACTGTGAGGAAAAGCTGGCTATCTAAATCCTGAACGTGTGTGTCTGCTCCTCATTGAGTGGCCCAGACCTTAGCTTAGGGGCTGGCTGCTAGAGTAAAAAGTTATTTGATTGATAAGAAAGCTCTCTTTGGGTCCCCTGGGGTTTTGGTTTACTTCCAGAATGCAGTATTATAGAGCGAGTGATAAAGACACATGTTTTGAAATGTTGTCCTCTGAGAGTATTTTCCTGCTGGGAGACTGGCCGTGTGTGAGGACATGAGAAATGAAATAAGCTACAGGTCGGGATGTCTTTATGGCAATTCCAGGTGTCTGCAGGAAATACTCAGTTGTACTTAAGCATGAAAAACAAGGAAAGTATTGTTAGGAAATCTGAGCTGAGTTTTGCTTTTCTTAAGGTTTCAACAGTTACATTTATATTGATGAAATCTTTTACCTTCAGTGATACCAATATTTATAAATTGTAGCAATCTGAAGCAGAGAACTTTGTGTTGTTTACATGGTACTAGACTGGTCAGGCATAGGGGAAAAAAAAGTTCATGCTCCACAGGTTTTGTGCTTTAAAAATAGAGATGATACAGTTCACATACATAACGAATGATCAGAAGATGAATTTGCTGCTAAGCAATGTAGTTTGATGTAGCTGGAATACTAATGCCTTTCACAGCGTTTTTCATCTAGTGCTTGAAAAACACTGAATTTGGTGTGAGCCTCTCCTGTGTTTCTTCAGTGACTGAAAAGGTAGTTTGTAAAAGTGCTTTATGCTTTACCTTAGGTAAGGTTTGCAGAATATATTTTCTAATGATTAAACCAGTCGTAGAATTTCTCACTGGATTATTTCTTCCTCATGGATTTCTATGGAACTGTGCCACATTAGTTTTCCTCATAAACCTAGCTCTACTTATAGCAAAGAATATGAAAATTTCTTTTAAATGGTGTAGAACACATCACATTTTATTTTTGACGTGCAGACGTGCTGCTTGGATAAAAATGGGTGCTTATGGTCTTTCCACTTTCGCTCTTGTTTTCTCTAAAACCTAAAGAGCTGCAGACAGAAGGTTGCAGTAAACAGTCTGATGTAAAGCAAAGCAGATACTCCTTAGTAGTAAATACAGAAGCCTCAGGAGATTGCTGGTTGCTCTATATTGTTGAGTTCCCAGGTTGAGCTCCCAGCTGTCTATGAGTGATGCAGCTGTATCGTGCAATGAAGCAACCCTTGTGCTCCAAGCTACCAGCAGCCTCTTCCTCTTTCAATACTTGTTTCTAGTTAAAAGCATAGTGCCTTTTTTCTTTTTTTTTTTTTTTTCTTTTTTTTTTTTTTTTAGCAGTTAACTTGATGATTTCCAAGAACAGCTGAGAATTTTTGTAGTAGACATTAAGTGGTCTGGTGCTGTCAAATTGAAAAGGGTGCATTAAGATATTTGGCTCTGAAGTATTTTTATTACTATTCTTGCTATAAAACTGAATTTAGTGAGAAGGAGTTCAACCTTCCACAGCTTATTGCAGGGGTATTTTCCTTTTCATTTTATTACCCTTTGAAGATTTGATTTCTCATTCTGACAATACAGTTAATTAGTTGTGATGTCTCACCAACACCAAGCCACAGTCACTGCTCTGCTTGAATGAATGTTAAACTGGTGCAAGGTATCAGTTAGAGAGAAAAAAAAACAACAAAAACGAAAACCAATCAAACAACAACAAAAGAGGGATTCATATGCCCTTTATTTAAATTTCATGCACCTCTATTTGACAGGTATTTACATTAAGTAAGCTTTATGACAACTGATAATGGTTCCGTGTTCTTAAAAACATAATCTTCTTAAGCCAGAGGTTGATCGGTGCAGCTAGAGGCTTGTCATGGATAGGTTTGTGGTGACATGCAATTGCATGTAAGGGGTTCTGAGCTGGGTTGTTCTGCAGCAGCAGCATCGCTGTACAGAGCAATGCAGAGTTTGTGTTTTTGAGACAGGCAGCTGTTTGTCTTTGATCTTGAAGATCCTGACCACTAAAATTTCAAATGGGCTTAGATATGAACAAGTGTTCATCTCTAATACATCAACCTTGCCAAGGCAATTGTTCTTAGCCTGTGAAGAATATGGCAATTTAAGGCAGCTCAACTGAGAGGAAATATATATAAATATCTTACCTAGTAGCTAAGTTAGGATAAAGCATGCAGACTGGCAAGTAAAATGAGCTGTTTGATAATGGTATTACAAGTAGTCAACTAGGTACAGGTCTCCTTTCCCTCTCATCTTGGCTACCTGAAACAACCTTCTTCCTTCTGATTAGACTTTGAGCAGCATCATGGTTCTGACAAGAAGCTTAAACTTCATGTCATACTGCAAATTAATGTATTTGTGTGTTGGCAGTCCTCAAAAAATTATCAACAAATGTGCATTGTTTCAGTGTGAATTAGGAAAATATCTACTGCTTCATCTACTCCTTCCTCTGGGCAACCCTTTTTCCTCAAGCCTTTCTCTTGCCTGGGTTTTCTTTGCAGGTGTTCCGCAAGGATCTCATTAGTGCCATGAAACTACCGGATTCTCATCATGTTAACCCCGATGAATATTATGTCTTTGCGGACACGTGGAAACAGGAATGGGAGAAAGGAGTCCAAGTTCCAGCCAGTCCAGAAACGATTCCGCAGCCATCTCTCAGGTAACAGCAATTAGATATAGAGCGTGTGTGCAGAGCGTCAACTCGGAGAAGGTGGTCTGTCAAAAAGTGGTGGTCTAAATGCAGTTGCCATTTCCTTGTTGTTATAGTTAAGTCTCGAATGCAACAGCCTCCAGGCTTGCTTTTAAACCAAATAAATACCGATTTGGAAAACATTTCTGTGGCATTTTAGATCTGGTTCTGTTGCATTAAATTAAACATAAACCCAAATCTTGTGTTGTTCTCGTGTTACTTGCAAAGCTTCCCTACATAAAGTATGATGAAACCACTCAGTAGAAATAAGTGATACCTGATAAAGCTACTCACTTGTTTGTGTAATGTAATTTTTGTTTCTGTTGCCAAAGTTTTAATTCTTTCTGCTTTCTCTTTCTACAAATAGCTGGTAAGCATTATGCGTGTTCAGTGATCTCAGTTTCAGGAGATAGATCTTTCATCCTCTCACGTTGTATTTAGACCAGAAAAACATAACAGTGTAGTCCTGCAACCCTTTCTGCTAGAAGAAGTGTGTGTTGTAACAAGGAAGTATTAGTGCCAGGATGGTCTTTGAGACAAAGATAAATGAACTGTCCAGTGAAAGTGCTTGTGCCAGCATAATCTAGTTTCCACTGAGGCTATTATTAAGTTGTTAAAATAAATATATTGCATCTCATATCAGCAGTATTACGTTAGAGGAAAAATTGCTATAGATTTGACTGGACCAGAGAACAGAAAAACTCACAAAAGAACAAGAAAAAAAGTAAGTGACGTGAAGGCATGGAGAAGAGTGGCAGAAGAACATAGTGCTAACACTGAAAACACACATTGTCCAGTTAGAGTTATGTGGGATACTGCTTGACTTTTGCCTGCTCCCTCTTTCTTCCTCTTGCCTTGTTTCCCACAGCTTTTCTTTTCTCCTGGTGCTGGGGAGGGCTAGCTCTGGAAGGCATGCAGAGCTTCTCATGCATGGCACCGTTCCATTCGGTATCTCCCTGGCTTCCTTTCACATGCAGGGCCTCTTGAACAAAATGCAGAGAAAGGTTGACTTTATCTAGCTGGGGTCAGTCTCTCCATTCCCATAGGCTAGCATACTAGGCAAACACCAAGTTTTATCTCACAAAATAATTGAAAGGTTGAAAACGCTAGGTTGTGTGTTTTTTTTTTCCCCTTACTTCCTGGATGATTTTTAACTGTTTTTCCACTGTACATTTTCACTTGGCAACAGAATCGTTCTTGCAGAACAAAAATAATACTTATGTATCATGGATAAAGTGTCATTTGTAAAACAGTGGTAGACTGTTTAACCCGAATGAAGAGCAGGCATCTTCCTCCTCCCTCCCCCACTGCCTGCAGCAGAATAAATCAAGCTTTTCCTGAGAAAGCTGGTGTCTTGAAGATCATCAGTTGACAAGATCGTAGGGGGTTTCGTGCATAATACTTTCTGTGCATTTCAAGAACATTCATATCACCATTCTAGTAGCATTTCTTAAATTGAAAATATTATGCACAAGCTTGCATTTTAAAAATGATTCTGTATACATAGCAAACTTTAACATATTTTATGTGAAGAGATGACAGTTACAGAATCTTGTCTACCCACTCTTGCTTTGGTTACAGACTAGCTTAAAGTATGTGAAATGCTACTGATAACAAACATTTTATGTCTTTCAAGGCTGAGTCTTAAAAAGCTGTAGCTAACTTTGTGTTTCCTTTTTACCTTACGTACGTAGGGTTGTCGCAGAAAAGGTGAAAGAAGTACTGTATACACGACCCAGGAAGTATATCCACTGTTCCAGCCAAGAGCCTACAGAACCAGGTTACATCAACATTTTGGAATTGGCAGAATCTGTGTGTCGCTATGACCTGGATGATATGGACATCTTTTGGCTCCAGGAACTAAATGAAGAGCTTACTGAAATGGGTAATTCACAACACATTCTGGTTTTTAAAGCAGCAGTTAATTTCTGTTGGTTGAATTGTAGTCTATTGGGAGGTTTCTTAAAGATCTTTGAGCACTGAATGGAAATGCTAACAAAAATGAGATAATGGCAAAGCTATAGAATGTTGAAAATGAATTGCTAGATCAGTTAGTGTTTCGTTTCACCTTTTGTGCCTTAAAACTTCTTCACATCCAAAATCATGTGCAACTTCTGCAGACTGACACAGATGGAAAAAGCCAACACCAGGTGGAATTAGTTTTAGGACTTTAAAAGTTAAAAATTTTGCAAAGGAAAAACGGATGTTTCCATTTTTAAAAATTGAGCATATTATTGCTGCAAAATACAGAGTTCTGAGGAGCTATAACATGCTTTTTTCTTAAAGGAGTAATTAGGTTTTGCACATGTTAGCCCATTTAAAATCTAAGTATACTTTTTTTTTTTTCCATGTAAGTTGTGGGTATTGAAGGCTTTGAGGGGGAGTAAGCTATGAAAAATAATCTTGGAGTTACTGCTGGATTAGCCAAGCTGTGATGGCATAGCCTGTTTGACTGACATTCTTCCGTGGATGAGTGCAGGTTCTTGATGAAGGGCAGGTAGAAAAAAGAGAGTTATTTGACATCTGAATCTGCTATTCATGAAGAAGGAAGAACTAGCTGGGATGAGTTAATTGGTGGTGGCATTGGCTGTAACAGCTATGAAATAGTGGAGATTGAGATGTCGAGGGGAGCAAGGAGAGAAAGTAGCCTTCTGGTCCTGGACTTAAGGAGAACAATCTTCTGCTTATTTGGGGAACTTCTGGGTTGGATCTGCAAGGCAGCTCTGAAGGGTGAAATTGCTGGAGAGAGCTAGCAAAACTTTAAGGACAATTTCCTCCAAGCCTAAGAATGATCATCCAGGCATTCAGGAAAACAAGTAGGTGTGTCAGGAGACCAGTGTGGTAAAGGAGGGAGCTCATGACAGAACTCCACTGCCAAATGATGTATGTTAAAGGCAGGTGTGAGGACAAGCTTCCTAGCCATATTGGGTACTGTTCTCAGAACGAAAGCTTTTCTGGGGCTGGAGTCTCTATTGACAGAGATTTTCAAGATCTGACTAAATTTGTTTCTGAGCAACCTAATCTGGATTCAGTGTTGATCCTGCTTTGAGCAGGGAGCTGGACTGAATTCCTCTGAGGTCCATACCTGCCTGAATTATTCTGATTCTTTATATATGGGGAGTGAAAAAATATCCTGGCATTAGAGAAAACAGTTTAATAACAGGCACTTTGTATCAACAATAATTTATCTTTTCCATCTCATGTTTATCAGTTGTAACAATAAATCAATATTAGTACATGTATTCTTGTACATAATCCAGCAGTTACAGTGATGTTAGGCCCTGGTATCAATGCTGCATGGATGTCCCAACCTTTGCTAGTCTAAGTAAATTTTGTACAATAGTGGCAGCATTTGTGACTGACGTTTTTGAGGGGATGTGACTTTGGATTTCTTGTAGCTGTGAACATAGTAGAGTTTCTAAGGGTGTCCCTAAAGCTGCTAGCTGAGGATCAATCTCAGAACAAATCCTTTCAAGTAGATCTACTTACACTACATTTGATTAGTGGTAAGTGTGTATAGCAGGCGTAGTGTTCAAGTAAATGGGTGCCATGGATTGCTAACAGTGCATTTATTTACTGTTTTATAAAAAAAAAATGGATAAGAGTTCCTTTCATATCTATTGTGTTGGCCACTCAAGAGTGATGGCATCTTTTGTATCTTCATAACATTTAAAGTGTACTTGGTAAGTTTTATTTGCTAAGGGATTCGTCTTCAGAATAAAGAACATTGTGTATGATGTTGAAAGTCATCAGTGTTTCCTAGAATGATGGAGTTAGAGGGAGGCTTACATGAGAGAAGCAAGAAGTTATAGAAGCTGCTGTCTTTTATGCTGTAGTGCTTTTTTCAACCTGTAGTCTTATGTACAACTCAAACTTTTACTCCAGTAGTAGTTCTATTTGTATTTATGAGGTAAAGGTAATATTAGCAAGTGAGCTGAAAAAAAGATTCATTTATTTTTAACGTAAGTAATGTTTGTATTGCAGAAGTTGTCCTGTTTTTCTGCCTCTCAGACTTGGTCAGAGGCATCTGAGTGTTTTCTGTTTCCCTTTTCCCTATTCTGCATTGTAGGATGTGGGCCCCTGGATGAAAACACAATGGAAAAAACTATTGAAGTGCTGGAGCGACACTGTCATGAGAATATGAATCATGCTATTGAGACTGAAGAAGGTCTGGGTATAGAGTATGATGAAGATGTCATCTGTGATGTGTGCCGGTCTCCTGACAGTGAAGATGGGAACGATATGGTGTTTTGTGACAAGTGTAATATCTGCGTCCATCAGGTCAGTGCCTGCAGAAGTATTGACGCTGTCCTATCATCTTTGTTTACCTTGGCAAGTGTGGAATTTGGATCAGTATTAAATGTTAATTTGGAGACCTTTGTGATTCTCTGGGTACGAAGGGTGATAGAATACCAAGTTCAAGTTTTGTACTCTGAGAGTTACAGCAGATAAATGGCTGAGCATAGTCTGTGTAGTCTAGCTGTAACGTAAAGCGTTGTCTGGACTTGAAAATACTTGCTCCACAGTCATAAACAGTACCCCTCCACATCCTTAATAAACCTGCATTTGTAAATAAACAGGCCAGAGAATGCTGGCAGCCTATATGTTAAAAGATCATTTGTTTTGCAGGTGGGGCATTTTCCTTCTCAGTTGACTGGTTAATTGGCTCCAAATTTAGCCACTTGAAACCATGTGTATAGATGCTGTAACAGACTGATTTTTTTTTTTAGAGGGCACAAGCACCTGCAGGAGCTGTGCTCTTGGTCTGAATGCTGCTCATGTTTGTGATGTTTCAGAT
>JAOWBP010040529.1:0-20818 GCA_028571105.1 Tragopan temminckii
TCTCCAACAGCTCTCTGTCTTTCTTGTACTGGGGGCTCCAGACCTGGACACAGTACTCCAGATGGGGCCTCACAAGATCAGAGTAGAGTGGGACAATCACCTCCCTGTCCCTGCTGGCCACCCCTCTTTTGATGGAGCCCAGGATACCATTTGCTTTTCGAGCTGCAAGAGCACACTGCTGGCTCATGTTAAGTTTTTCATCCATCAAGACCCTCAGGTTCTTCTCTGCAGGGCTGCTTTCAAGGACCGCTCCGTCCAGTCTGTATGGATGCCTGGGATTCCTCCGGCCCGAGTGCAAAACCTTGCACTTTGCCGTGTTGAACCTCATTATGTTCACCCGGACCCACCTTTCAAGCCTGTTGAGGTCCCTCTGAATGGCATCTCTTCCTTCCACCGTGTCAACCGCACCACTCAGCTTAGTGTCATAAATAAATACCTTTTATTGATTCATTCTGATCCCATACCCCTTGCCAAGTAGCAGAAGTGGAGCTTGAAAAGAGTCCTGGAATTATACTTTCTGTGACACAAACAGGCCAGTCATGCTTATCGCCATCCTAAGCACTCTCGTGTGATTGGTATAATGTAGTTCTTTTTCTGCATATAGATTAGAATCTATTCAGAAGCACTTGAACTTGCAGAAAAACAGTTGGAGTAGGCTGCACTGTCTTAAGTGAAAAAGAATTCATGTAGATGCATGCTGAATGGGAAAGTGCTGTGCGACACAGACCCTTGAAAGATGTCATATGAATGCCTCTTTTCCTTGGTCACACTGCTGCAATTATATGATGAAGGTAACTGCATATCACTGTACAAATGTAGCCCTGCTGTAGGCAACAGGTAAAACTAAGGTCAAGGCAGCAAAAAATGATTGTGTTCTACAGGAATAGTGGTGTTGGTTATTCTTTGCTGATGAAATTCCAGTGTCTTGCTACAGGAAAACAAACAAGAGGAATGGAAAGTGGTTTCTCCTACTTCCTAGCATTAGAGAATGCCTGTCCCCATCATGCCTCTCTCTAGGTGCTGGCATGTTTTCTTTCTGGTGCAGCGTGCTCTGCATTAATAAAAGGCTTCTTGTTTGACCTCATCATTATGTTTTTATTTTACTTTTGATTATAGCGGCTAAATATAACAATACATGATTTAAAGAGGAGACAGAAATAAATGTTAGAGAAAACAAACAGCCTCCCCCCTGCCAAAATGCTGAATGGCATAGCAGTGAATGGTTAAAAGAATGAGATTTAATTAGGGTTCATTTCAGCACTGAAAATTCCATTTATGCACACTATTAAAATAATCTTCTGCATTAATACTAATTTGCATCATCAAAATAGCACTTCATCTATTATTCATATGGTATTGTAATTTCTCCCGACTGAGAGGGTGAAGCATGGTAAAACTCTTCCGCTAAATACTGCACAGATATTAAGATATCAGTAATGCCCTAGGCTTTTTTTTTCTACCACATTAGATATCCCACACAGCTTCCTCTCTTCCTGGTTCTGCATAATGACCACTGAAGAGAGTTTAATAATCTTTACACACTTCCCATGCCCCTTATGGCCAAAGGGTTCCTCTTCCACAGGCAGTCTTGTAAAATCAATCATTTTTTTGCTGGCTGCCAAAGTGCAGCCTCATTCAGAGGAGGGTGTAGGAGCTATTTAGGCAAGAGAGCAAATAGAAATCTCCTTTCTTCTATACTGTGTAGGGTGAGAGTGGGGTTGATGTGCAGAGCGCAGTGCAGCTGGAAACTCATGCAGCCTTGTCTTGGAAATGGCAAATTGTTGTTTCCTATGCAAAAACAAGTGACTTATGATAGTTTGTAGTTGTCACTCACTCTGGATGGTTTCCCCAGTGTGTAGGATGTTTCAACAACACAGGGCCTCTGTCTCTTCAAGTAGAGAGAGCTGATGGACATAATTTTTTTTAATTTCATTTCTGAGCCTGACTCTCATTATATCAAGGGGACAGATTAAAGTCTTCTTTAGATAACTCTGGTAGTGTAAAAAAGTCTTTCAACAATGTAGTTTTAATCTACTGGATTTCAGTTCCCTGAAATGCTTGTCAGGCAGATTCTTTCTTTCATCACTTCTGTAGTGAAATTAATTCAGACTAATCAGATCATTAGTTAAAGAGAAGCTTCCCTTATAACGTATCAGTTAGGCTGAAAAATGACTAGGCAGAGACATTTGAGCACTGAATGTGCCAGGCATCAACTTATATCCCATGTAGGGAAGGACAGATGACCTATCAGAACTTTAATATACTGGAGTGAGTCACTGTGCTCTAACGGATTAATACAAAGGAAGAAATAATTGTTAACAAAGACTGCTGCTAATCACTGATTAACAAGCTGGAAGGAGGAAGGTGGGACATGACATATACTGACCAACTGAATGCGTATTTAACTCACGAAAAAATAGTCCCTTAAACCAGATTTTAGGAGGAGGAAGATAGGTAGATCAGAGGTAATTTTACTTTGGCCAAAGGAAGAGGTCTAAGCAGAAGTTTGATGTGTCAGAAATGAAAAGAACACCTCAATTAGCATTTCTTGGCTTTGGGACTCAAGTGGCCTTTCTTTCTGCTTAGAATCATAGAATCCTTGGTGTTGGAAGGGACCCCTGAAGTCATCTAGTCCAACTCCCCTGCAATGAGCAGGAACATCCATAGCTAAATCAGGTTGTCCAGGGCCTGGTCCAGCATGGCCTTGAAAGTCTCCAGGGATGGGGCATCCACCACATCTCTGAGCAATCTTTGCTTGATGGTTTAGAGTCTGCACCAAAGCACAGTATGACGCTGCAATGTTTAAAGAGCAGTAATCCTGTAGAATTGGAAATCAATAACCCTAAATATCAGAAAACTTATAAAAGGGATTATGAAAGGTCTTGCTTTATTACCCTTGTAGTTTTATTAATCTGTATATAGCTATTTTTGTACCTGGGCTGGTGTTCAATAATTCTTGTTTGTTATATTCCTGGCTTTTCAGAATATAGTAAGCACTGTAGGGAAAATGTACATTAAAGTATGACTAAGCCTGACTTATCATCAACAAATTGCCTGGGGGAAGGACAATTCTATAAAGACCTAAGTGTGGAGGGATCATAAACTTGTGGAACGAGTTTGAGTTTTCAATGCATTTGAAAAGCCATTAACACGTGTTATGGACAGATTTCCATCACTGATTCCATGCTGCTCCACATGACCAAAAATACAATCTAAGTGTATACATAGAAAAAGGTTATGAACTGCAGCCCCCATTCCTTATTCCCCTGTGCTGTATAATTAATTCAATTAATTAATTGAATTATATTAATATCCCTGTGCTTAATCTATTTTGCTTGTGACCACAAGAAAGACATGCAAGTCACCTGCTTAATTTTAAACAGGAAGATGCTTTGTGCTAGCCCCCACATCCCAGTTATGACTCTCAAATGTGTCATATGTTGCTGTTCTCCCTTATGTAGTGACTTTTAATGCCAGAAGGAACTACAGTAACTATCCAGTTTGAAATGCTAGACCATGCCATAGGACTTGCTTTAACTGATGCCTGTTTCAAGACTCTTATATATCCTACTTGATTTGCAATCTAACTTCCTTAAAAACATCCAATATTGCTTTAAATTTTTCCAATGATTGAAAATCCATTGTAGGTAAGTTCTGATTGTTTATTACCTTGCCTGTTAAAAGCTCATGACTTGTTTATTGCCTAATCTTGTCTAGACTAGGCTAGGTCTTTCTGTGTGATTGCCTATGACTGAGGTTTAATCCACTTTTCAGTTCTGTATGTGATAACTGGTGGGTAGTTTGAGTTAACCACATGACCTTCCTGGTGTTTTTATACTCATCCTGAAATACCAAGTCCAGAAATACAAGCAGTCATCATAAAACGATGACACCTTGCCAAAGTAAGAAGCTGCATAACATCACTCCATGCACTCAGAAATCTTCAAATTTATTTATCCAGGAATCATATTGTTCCTCCTGACTACATTACTACTCTTGGAATTCATGATCTTTTCTTAAGTCACCAATTTCCAAGATGGAATGTGCTCAGTCTTTTTTTCTTCATCCTTTCATGTACAGCTCAATATCTGATAAAAGCATACTTTGTGTGTGCCTACTTTATTAGGCACTCTCTTTTCAGTATTCACTGTTTAGAAACCCAAATAATTAAATACTCTGTTTGCAATTACATGTCAAAGAGTATCAGTCAGGCAGTTCTAAAAAGTTCAGCATCTATGTATTTTTTCTATTCACCTATTCCTTGTACAGTTTGTTTCTGGTGTGAAGTCAAATAACGTTCTGATATCTACAGTTTTGACATTATTGACTTTTTCATCCAGATTTGCATTCTCAGTAAAAAATACATATTACGTTAAGAAGGCCTGTTCTTCCACTTGAATTCTTTTTTACTTGTTGTCATCTATAGTTCCTTATTAACTGATTTTCTTTTTAGGCAGACTGTTATTTTGCCCAAGATAGATTTCAGATAAAAATTTAGACCTATAATTGTCTGTAGTTTTATCTTAAAATATTAGGCCACATGAATTTTCTTCCAGTTTCTTGGAATATTCCTACTATTCCAATTTATTTTGAAAATAAATGGAGGGCCACTTGCCTAAATGCCTTCTCTTTTATGAAGCTGGGATGCAAAACAATGTGGACCAGTGGATTAAAAATGCCCTGAGTAGTTACTGTTCCAAAATCCACCAAATCCAACAACGTTTTTTCTTATTACTTATATAAGAACTCAACATGCATAGCTTTTTTAATATGATAACTTCAGATAGTTGAATTAAAATGCGTATTATTCTTTAATGTCAAGAATGATGGTTCATTATGAAATTAATATTTCTTAATGATCATGGTTTAATGATCAAGTTCTCTGTTATATTTCTCTTGTGTTTCTAACATTTTGTTCATCAAGAGAAAGCTGCATTTCAATCTGCCTTCATACAGTGATGATAGTAAAAAAAAATAAAGTTTAATAGGAATTTAATAGATAATACCAGTTTTTTTTTCATTGTGAATGTACTTCTTTTATTATGAAGTATGAATCAGAATAAAGTAATAAGGTTTTAAATGGTAGATGACGAGTGTCCACCTTGCATATTCTAAGCTTTTACTCCCGAGAGAACAAGGGAAAGAGAAGTCATCATATCTAGGCCCTAGTGCACTTTTTTGCCAGTTTATATGCAGTTCTTGATATAAGGTTTGAATCAGATGTTCCAAACTGTAATATTTAGGTTTTGTCTTCGCAGGCACATTCAATCATTGGTTATCTTTCCAGTTGCTTAGAGCCTTGAGGACAGCCATCAGCCAGTATAAGCAAAGACATCTTTGATCAGAATGCAAAACTGCGTGGGAGTTTCCACATGACATGAGAGGGAATGTGTTTGCTGAAGAGACAATAAATAGGCACGTTAGACATGTTCCTCCGGCTGATTTAGACCAACTGAACATTTGTCCTTGATTACATCTTTGCAAACTCCTTCCTTCCTTCCTTCCTTCCTTCCTTCCTTCCTTCCTTCCTTCCTTCCTTCCTTCCTTCCTTCCTTCCTCTCTTCCTTCCTTCCTTCCTCTCTTCCTCTCTTCCTTCCTTCCTTCCTCTCTTCCTCTCTTCCTCTCTTCCTCTCTTCCTCTCTCTCTTAGTTCAACATTTATCTCCCTGAACTTCATCTTATCTAAGCTAAACTGTCCCAGCAGTCCCAGCAGATATCAGAAGGACTTAAACACAATGAATCATCACAAGTTGTGGAAGCGGTCAGTTACAGTGACTGGAGTTACAGCTGTCATGATTAAATTATAAAATAATATTAGATTCATTAGAGCCTTGTGAACTGAAGGTACGACACTGCTATTTCAGGTGAAAAGGGATGTATTTTCCCATCTGTTCTTTCTCTCCCAGTAGTTAAGCAGACTAATTACTGGCATGATTTCAGCATATTAGGTATTGATTTGCCTGAATAATTTTTTTATGTTATTGAAGGACTGTATTGCAGCATTTCATATTTTTTTAAATAAAAAACTAACCTATAAGCTCTTTAGAGCAGGTTTCAAATCTGCTCTAATTTACTAGGCCTTCACTGTCTGAAATATGTTCTTGACGGGCCTATAACAGTGTAACAAAGTCACCAGAAGATGATGTTTTACCACTGCTCAGAAACTCCTGAGGGCTGTAACAAAGCAGAAAGCTGCCAGCTAGCTTACAGTACAGATGTTTTGCTTTCTCACTATTGCTTTCTTCTAGGATGATAATTCAGCTGAGGCATACATAATGAAATAAGCAACATCATCATGCTGCACTGAAGACATTACAGTCTTACCAGTTTAAAACATAGGGCCTGCCACAACATTCATAAGAGTTCTGGCAGTGATTGTCCCACACCCTTGATAACGTTGTTTGGTAGGAAGGCTCAATCTGATTTTTCATGGCTTTAGGTTGGTCCCAAAAGCAGCATGGAAAGGCTAGGTGAAGATCAACCATGAAGAAAAGCCCAAAGATCTGAGTATCATAGAATCATAGAATGGCTTGGGTTGGATAGGACCTCAAAGATCATCTAGTTTCAGCACCCTGCTATGGGCAGGGTTGCCACCCACCAGATCAGGTTGCCCAAGGCCCCATCCAACCTGGCCTTTGAAGCCAGGGATGGAAGGAGCTTCTCTGGGCAGTCTGTTCCAGCACTTCAGCCTATGCAGTCTGATGGAGGGCATAACCCTAGACTTTTGGATTTTCTCCAGTCTTGTAGGCATTGAATGATTTGCCCCTCTTTCTACTTTTGGATCTCTCTTGGGTACGCTCTGGCTATCTTAGTTCTTGCAAGCAATCAAAACCAGACAGTAATTATGGCAGAAGAAGAGAATGCATGAACTAATGTAAGAAATAAAGATGCCTTTCTATGACTTACTCACCTTGAGGAGATTTGCTTTCTTTGAGCCCACTTGCTCAGCTCTCTCAACTGTGATGCTATCCTCCAGCATAGCTCTCATATTTGGAATTGCTGTCATTGATTGGGATCTCAGTCTTGAGACAAACATTTCCCCAGAGACTCATTTTGTGCTTGGGATTCTGCTCAAGTTCAGATCTTGTTCTTTGAGTGTTTTCTTTTGCTGATAAAACTGATACATACCCAAGATACAACACATTCACTTTCACTTTTCTTCCAAAGGATTTATTTTTGCCATGCCTATCTTCAGAGGTGCTGTAGCCTTTTGAGCACTGATGGCCGAGTGCTCGGAAATTTATTGTCAGGCAATAAATAAAATTTGCTAATTGAAGTTAAAAATAATGTAGTCAGCTAAGGAAAGCTTTCCTGAATGGATAGGGCGTTTTGAACACCATACTAATTCTGTAAAATATTGAAAAGTGCTATATATGGAAGCATCAGCTGAGAACTAAACTTACAAAAGCACATATAGGAGGACAATGCCTGCAAATGTCTGTACTCATGACTAGATACTGAAGGAGCTAAGTGTCATTTAATTCATGGTAGGCTTGAGGCAACTAGCACAACAGTTAGTCTTTGATGGTGAACATGGTGCATAGGCTCAGTGGATAACTTAGGGTAAAAGCTGACGCTTGATCTATGATTTCTCCGTACAACCAGAACACTGAAATATCACCAGTTTTATTTTTGATGGCCTGATGTAGTCTGGAGTTTTCAGCCATGACAAATGACTGAGAGGTAAATACACAAGGAAATCACAACATCAAAATGTATATTGATGCCTGTTGCATTAAAAGCAGAGACTGAATGGAATAGGCAGTGAGTAGGAAACATGTAAACAGTTTGGGAAGAACACAGCTGTTGTGTGTCATTTGCAAGCCAGGGAACCAGAAATCAAACATGAGTGAAAGCACTGCTGATGTGGGAAACCAAGCAGGTAGAACTAAGATACAATTGGGGTAAATTATGCAGGTTTCTTCTAGCACAGCAGAGCAATTGCTCTCTGTTCTCCCCCAGGTCCTTCTCTGAATACTGCTATTTTTGTATTTGCAGATAATCTTTATTTGATTATTATTTTTTTTTTCTCTTCGTTCCATTACTGGAAAATGCTTAATCTTTAAGCTAGTCACATTAGTAGAAATGATCAATTATCTATAGGAAATCAGAAGGCCTTAGGTAGAAGAAGCAGAACTTTTAAAACACTGGCAGTAATGTGAAGCTGTGGGTTTTGGCAGCTCGTCTAAACTAAGTGAGGTCGAGCACTGAGAGATCACCAAAGAAAACACAGCTCCATAAGCAGCACTTCATCCTTTCAAGCAATTTAGTACAGCTCTTCCAAAACAATGTCATTAAACGTCATACATTTTTGAGTGGACAGCTATAGGAAAGTAATCACGCTCAATTCCTAGTTGTCTTTCTTGAGCTCACTTTTTGTTTCAGGAAAGTTAAAAACTGCTTCACTACCTTCAGTTTGATAATAGTGTTAGATGTTACCATCCCTACGATGCTGAAGTGGAGTTTAATGTATAGAGCTGCTGTTATGCATCATCTCTTATTTACTGCTTATGAATGCATCCTTCCTAAGATAAATGAAATTTATAAGCTGAAACTAGACTTCAGCTTGAACTGAATCCAAAGTCTGGTTTAAGGGACTATTTCTTTGTGAGTTAAATATGAACTCAGTTGATCAGTATAGGTCATGTCCCACCCATAAAGGGAGGGAAGGGGTGACCAGGGGTGAAATATTTTATGAAACTGAGTTTCTTGTTACTTTTTTTTCCCCTTAAGATGGAACTAAAGCCAAACTGTTCCTTTGAAAAAATGTTGGGTTTCAATTTGTTCAAAATTGTAACAGCTCAAGGCACACCCAAAACAAGATAAGAGTTGAGTAAAAATTTTTCCTCATGTGACAACTTCTTTTACAAGCGAAAAGGCCTCTAAAATTCTAAGTTCTGAAAAATAAAGGTGTATGCTGGCTCTGCAGAAGCAGTCAGAATTGAGATGAGATGTTTTTTGCTCATGTACGATCACTAGAAGCATGAGTTCTTTGGAAAGAGAGTCTCACTTTACCAGGTGTCCCCGTGTCAGCAACTTACCACCTCTCTGCAAATTAAATAATGAGGCAACTCAGGCATGAAGAGACTTGTTGAAAGTTTGTTCAAGTGACACTTCTCATTGACATCTATGACATTTGGATCAAGCTCTGAGACCACAAGAGCATCCAAACCCTTCTGAAGGGTTTCAGCTGACCTGCTGGATTCTGAGGCTCAAGGACAGTACAGTTTGTCTTCCCACTGATGCTATTTGAAAAAATTATAACATTGTCCTCCAACAAAATGTGTGGATATTTAAGCATCACAGCCCTGGAAAGTACCACATCCCTCACTTATTGTAGATCCTCCTGGGGAAAATTTGCTAATAGGATTTAACAGTCTGTTACACATGGAAGCCAGTGGCATTTAAAAAAAAAAAATCCCTTCGTTCTTCTCCTATCACTCTTTTGTTCAAAGCTGCCAGATTGAAGTTTACTGGGTAAATATGCACAGACTTAACGGTAGCTCCCTGTTAGCATGGACTGAAATGGGAAAAAATCCCTTCTGCCTAATCTAATTTACTGTTAGTATCAAGAGTGTCAACAGAAAAGAGTCATCAGTATGACGTGCATATGGAAAATAATTCATTTCTCTGTGTTCCCAGGTGGTCGTGATGCAGATGCAGCGGTTGCTTGCATCCCATAATTAAGCCCCAACAGCTTTGCAATTGTATTATCTGTTACATACATTATCCTCAAATTGTCTCCCTTCCAATGATGTATCTGACTGATACACTGCAGTGCTGAACAGCTGACATGAGATTGATGGTGATGATGATGCAGTGCTAGCAAAATGAACTCTTTGGTGCATGCAGTGGGATGATATACAACCCTGTAATGGCTCCATTTAAGCTGGGCTGAAGTGGCAAAGTGGGACAGGTGGAGGATTTCAAGGGCTGGAGACAAACTCCCCTCTAGGCTTTCTTTCCAGCAAGGTTTCTGCTGGTTTTATAACAGTAGACTCCCAAACACATCTAACTTCCCTTCCTCTCTCTGTGTTTTGATAACAATATTTAACTTTTTATAGCACTGCAGTAGCAGGGATAAAATATGACAACCATTGCTGAAAATAGGGAGAAAGTACAATATGATCCCTTTCAATAGAAGATGGCAGTTGGCTCCCCATTCAACGGTGCATCAAATTAAAACTTCTTATTACTGTCTTCAGTGCTCTGCATAACACTTCCCTTCCCTGCTTCTTCCTTTTTTTCACTCAGAGTCCTCGTCTCTCCCCGACTGTTTTTGTTGACAAAGCTGCCAGCTTTGTTAGGTGGTTAATCACAGGCTCCTACTGTTGTCCATAAGCCCCATCACATGTGACTCTCTGTATAGACAGCCCAGCATCTGCCTAGATCTTCAAACTCCTTTGTGCTGTATTACTTGCAACAAACTGCACTGGATATACTCTGCCCAGGCAGAGGCTTCAAGGACTGAAGAAAGAGATTATTTTTTTTAGCTGACATATTAGATACAGTAAGGATTTATTATTTGGTAGTATATATTCCTCATTAAAATTTCTGAGAGTGAGAAGTTCAATCCAGTTTTTTCAATCCATATTTGGTAAGGGGGTAGCCCAAAATATTGTCAGAAAGCACTCTTGCCAGGTCTCAGAAGTAAGATAAAACTGACTGTATGCCTGAATTTTTTTCTCTTCTTTAAGTTCCATACATCTTCAGATCATCAGCTCTTGTGCATAATATTCCCCCATCCTGAACAGAGCAGAGACTGTTCATGACTTAAAGAAACAATTGTCTTTTATATAGATTATACCCTGTAATGTTTTGGTGGTATAAGGGAAAAAAAAACTGCTATTAAAAAGAAGAAAAGATAATGTTATTTGGCATATAGGTGAAGACTGTTTTGAAACTCAGTTTTGAAAGGAGAGCTCACATGGAACACATGGAAGAGGTCTGTATGGAATGGGAACTCAGGTTGCTGTAATAAAAAGAGCTATTTTATTCCAGAAGTTGTGAAATGCAGTGAGGAGGAAATACTCTGTGTGAAAGAGTTGCTAGGGAAAGGGGATGAATAATTTTAAGATCCATAAAGAATTGATTGAGATGGAAATTCCCAATTACTGGAAGAGCTACTGTGAGGCAGTTAGAAATGCACTAAAGAAACTTTCAACTAGAGAGACAGTCAGTGATGGCCTTATAGTAAAATACAGAGAGGTACAGTGAAATTAAAACCAAGAAAGAAAGTTCAAAAAAGTCTGTATATACTGAGAAAAATGCATAGAAGTTGATGATAGACTTCTAGACCTGAAAACTGGAACAGAAACGGGATGACTGATGTCATCTACCTGGACTTGTGCAAGGTGTTTGATGCTGTCCAGCACGACAACTTAGTTGCCAAATTGGAGAAAAATGGATTTGATGGATGGACCACTCACTGGATAAGGAACTGCCTGGATGGTTTCACTCTGAGGGTTCCAGTCAACAGCTTAGTGTCCAAGTGCAGACCAGTGATGAGTGGCATTCCTCAAGATCAGTGCTATTTAACATCTTTGCAGGTGACACGAACCATGAGATCAAGTGAACTTTCAAAAAATTTGCAGACAACACCAAGCTGAATAGTGCTGTTGACACTCTAGAGGGAAGGGATACTCTTCATTAGGAACTGGACTAGCTTGAGAGGTGGGCCCATGTCAGCCTTGTGGAATTCAACAAGGCCAAGTGCAAAGTCCTGCACCAGGGTCACGGCAATCCCAAACACAAATACAGGCGAGGCAGAGAATGGCTTGAGAGCAGGCCTGAGGAGAAGGATGTGGGAATGTAGGATGATGAAAGACTCAGCATAAGCCAGCAATGTGTGCTTACAGCCCAGAAGACCAACTGTATTCTGAGTAGCATCAAGAGAAGCATGACCAGCAGGTCAAGGGAGCTGATTCTGCCCCTCTACTCTCCTCTTGTGATACACCACCTGGAGTACTATGTCCAGTACTCAGGACCAGAGTCCGCAACACAAGAAGGACATGGAGTTGTTGGAGTGGGTGCAGAGGAGGGCCACAAAGATAATCAGAGAGCTGGAGTACCTTCCCCTGAGAGAGTTGGGGCTTTTCAGCCTGGAGAAGAGAAAGGAGACCTTATTGTGGCCTTCCAGTACCTGAAGGCGGCCCATGGGAAAGCTGTAGAGGGACTTCTTATAAGGGCATGTTATAGCCAGGATGAGGGGAAATGGCTTTAAACTGGAGGAGGATAGATTTAGATTAGAAATTAGGAAAATGGAGGCCTTCAAGAAGAAGCTGGATGTGGCTTTGAGCAACCTGGTCTGGAGGGAGGTGTCCAAGCCTATGCAGGGGGTTTAGAACTAGATGATCTTAAAGTCCCTTCCAACCCAAGCCATTCTATGCTTCTATGATTCTATGATTATAGGATGTGAGTGGACACTACAAACACCACAGTAAATCAGAGTGATATAAAATTAGTCTTTCTACAGACTATTTGTTAACTTGATTCAAACCGAGTTAGCAAAACAGACCATTGCCAAAATATCACCTAGGTGGCAGTTACAAGGAGAAGCTGTTTCCTCTCAGAGCACCACTGATCCAGGACTTCATTGAAAGTCATACTGGAGCTGCTTTTCACCCTTATGGTTGATGCCTTATTCCTAGAGGCGTTCAAGCCTAGGTTAGATGCACCCATGGACAACATGAACTAGTGCCTGATTTAGTGGTTGACAACCCTGACTACAGCAGAGAGGTTGGAACTAGATGGTTTCTGATGTTTCTTCCAACCCACGCCATATTATGATTCTATGATACTCAGATCTTTGGGCTCTTTTTTCATGGTTTATTTTCATCTAGCCTTTCCATGCCACTACTGAGATCAGCCCAAAACCATGAAAAATCAGATTGAGCCTTCCTACCAGTTCAAGTGATTTTTGAAATGATTCATCCAGTAAAGGTAAGAAGGGAATTAATTAGATCCCACAATGAGTAAATGAGGGTGCACGGCAGTGTGGAGAAGGTGCCAAGCATAGCAAGCATCTTTGAGAAGATGGAAAGCCCCATTTATTAATGCAGAGTAATTGTGGAGGGGGAAATACAGAGGGTGCCAAATGTTTGTTGCTAGTTCCGTACAGGGAAAATGTAAGGGAAGGTAGTGACATATCATCAATAAGATCTGCAGCTCAAAGTGTCTGCCATGATCCCTGGAGCAGAAAGTCACAGTGAAAGTCTCAGTGTGCAGTGTGCTATGGGATCCTGCTCCGGGGATAGTCATTTATTATCTTTCTCTTTGGCAACTAGGCAAAAAAGAAATGAGGATTTTTAAGCTATGACGTGGAAAATTCAGAAAACCAGAATTTGTCACACATATCAATTCAAAGCATTTAATGAACTGTGATTAAGTATTTCAAATTTCAATAAGAACCTAATCTAAAGTCAGTTCAGGTCCAAACAAAATCTAACAGTGTGTTTTATTCTGGTTCATACCTTAACTATTATGTCGGAAAGCTCCCCAGTGGAGTCTAGCCTGAAGGTTTACTACCTCTGTTCTGTGTATCTGTGTTAAAAGAGGCTAAAGGAAGATGGTTCTGCGTTGCATTTTAGGAATTCCCTCTTGGTGTGAAGACAGGGACTCCCAAGGTTTACCCATACAAGGTTCCTCCAGATCCCTGAAATAGGTTGTACACATACACAGTGGAAACAGCAGGTTAATGTGCTAATAACAAGTGGAGTGATCAGATGCAGGACCTCTGGACATGATCCCTCAAAAATCATTTCTACAGGAGGAGAAAAGCTCTGTAAACATAAATACATGTATGGCCTCCTTAAGCCTTCCTATTATGTGAAGAGATAGCTGCCCGCTTCATCTTGGTTATCTCTGCATTTCCAGAAGGGGCAACCTCAAGCTCCTTGGCCTTAGATACTTTGCTTTGTTCCTTCTTCTGCCACATTGCTGAGGTGCATTCAATGACTGCTTTATTTCCATTACAGAGCTGATAAGCGTCCCAGTACATTAAACAGCAGCCACCTGTTAAAATGAAATATTTTCACATATCATGCTTTTTAAAATTAAGTCCTTCTCAGTTTGCAGTCTATTCTTTTACAAAAAGCTGTACTTTCAAAAATTACATATTTGAAAGTAGAATAGATAAAGTGATTGAAAAAGGAAAGTAATTTAAAGGTTTCAGTATAATTTAATGTAATTCCAGCCTATATTTTGTATCATTTCACCTATAATAGCCTCTCTTTGACGATGCAAAATTTTCTGTAACTCAATTCTACTCTCTGACAATTGTAATAGAATCATGGTATCATAGAATCATAGAATGGCTTAGGTTGGAAGAGACCTTGAAGATCATCAGGTTCCAACCCCAGACTGTGGACAGGAATGCCACTCACCAGATCAGGCTGCTCAGGGCCCCATCCAACCTGGCCTTGAACATCTCCAGGGATGAGGCATCCACAGCTTCTCTGGGCAGCCTGTGCCAGTGCCTCACCACTCTGAGTAAAAAAATTCTTCCTAACATATAACCTAATTTTCCCCTCTTTTAGTATAAAGACATTCTCCCTCGTCCTATCACTATTAGTCCATGTAAAATGTCAGTTCCCCTCCTGTTTATAATCTTCCTTCAGGTAATGGAAGGCTGCAATGCTATCTCCTTGGAATTTTCTCTTCTCTAAGCTAAACAGGCTGAGCACAGCCCTGATGATTGAACACAGTCCTGCCAAAAAGGACCACTTCATAGGAGAGGTGCTCCAGCCCTCTGACAGTCTCTGTGCCCTCCCCTGGACCCACTCTAACAGTTCCACATCCTTGCTGTGTTGAGGGCCCCACGCCTGGACACAGAACTCCAGATGAGGCCTCAGAAGGAAGGAGTAGAGGAGGACAGTCCCCTCCCTGCCCCTGCTGCCACCCCCCTCTTGATGCAGCCCAGGATACTTTTGGCCTTCCCAGCTGCAACAGCACGTTGCTGGTTCACGTCAACTTTTCCTCCATCAGGACCCCCAGGTTATTCTCTGCAGTGCTGCTCTCGATGAGTTCTTCCCCCAGTCTGTACTCACATCTGAGATTGCCCCAACCCAAGTGCAAGGTGTTGCACATTGCTTTGTTGAACCTCATTAGATTCTCAGGTGCCTGCTTTTCAAGCATGTCCAGGCCCCTCTGGATGGCATCACTGCTTTATATTGTGTCAGCTGCACCACTCAATTATTCATATCCCTGTTGAAAGGCTTTACATTGCTATAACTGTAATCTTTTATATTAACGATTTGCACATCAGCTACCCAGTAAAATTTTATAGAGATCTCTTATTATACAAAATTCCTTCCTGTTTTGTAACTATTCAGACAACAAAGAATATAAAACATGTCATTTGGAGACAGGTTTTTGATATCCCTTACTCACTGGAGACTGTCATCTGGAAATTCTCCAAAGCTGACAACAGTCTTCATTTCATAATATCACAGTAGCTTCAACCATAACACTGAAATCAGGATAAAGATAACTTTGGAGTCAAAGACTGCAGAGATATTCTTGAGTAGTAGCTTGCTTCAAAATATTTTGAAAGTAGTTGGAAGTTCTTTGGAGTACCTACATTTATAAGAAGGCCAGAAGTCAAAAGCTGCTTGCCCTGCTTTGTTTGGTTATCCTGTCAAAAATTTGTCAGAAAATTCTTCCTCTGTCAAGAGCACTTTGCGTGGAATGAAAGTCAGAGCTTAAGAGAACCAATAAGCAGAGTTTTTAATGATACCTTGGCTCTGCAGCACCTCAAAAACTATCAGGCAGAGTGTACAGTGTGTCTAGATGTTATTTGGTGATCAGCCTATCATCAGTGTCAGGGAGAACATGAGTATACACTGTTTTGAGAAATGTCATCCGTGACAGTTTTGAATTGTTTTTTAGAGTAGTGATTTATTTCTCCTATCTGAAGGGATTTTTTATATAATTGTGGAGGCCACTTTGACAATTATTTAATGAAATTGTTTTTATTTGGAGAGACTGAGTACCTGGGATGAGGTTTCATACCACTTGAATTAATGTTTCCTTTATGGAACCATACTAGCAAACAATATCAAGAAATGCTTTGTGAAAAGCAAAACTCAAAAAAAAGTTCCTCTAAACAAGACACATCAACATTATTGCTTCTGTGAGTCTGTGCCCTAGAAGGTTCTCTTCGAGAAGATTAAGAATACTGGATGAAAAAAAAAAATTCTAACACTTCAGAGGGTAACCACTGAACTAATAACACTGTAGTGTAACCAATTATAATTGCTTGTATTTAAGATCTAGGAACATCCTTCCTGTAAATGGCAGCTCACTTTTTTCCCCTCATACTCAGTGGAATACAAATTCACATCACTGTTGTAGCAGTTTTCTAAAACAATAATTCAGGTTGGCTTTATCTTTCAGGACAAAAAGGGACATCAAATTGCAACTGCAAATTGGAGTCAGATCATTTCATGAAGGAAAAAGAACAGGACAACATGCTTCTTCTGGAGGAGTCCTAACTTAATTTTTTCCCATTCACATTTGTATTCTTGGAAAAAGTGATTCAAGTTGCAAAATAATTGACAAAGGAGATTCAGAGTAAATTCCAGTTATTGTTATTCCTGGTAGATGAGAACATCTAATCTTTCTCGTACAATGCTCCTAATCTCAGGCTGAGGTTTCTCTTACAATACCACAACTACACATGTTATAACTGGAATTTCTGATTTAATTGTGCACTGTAGCTGTGCAAAGAGCCAAATATACGTTTGGAGATAAAATATCAATTATAGGAACATGAAATCCAGGAGTAAAACATCCTAAGGAACCAGTAGTATCTGATCTGTTTAGTAGCACAGCCATTGGGACTTCTCTAGTTTTATTTGTGATAGGAGGACAGAGTCATAGAATCATAGAATGGCTTGGGTTGGAAGACAACTCAAATATCATCTAGTTCCAACCCTCCTACCACTTCCATCTCACTGTCATTCGGCTGCAGAATTCTCTAAAATTACTATTCCAGTCATACTGTGCTAAAGTTGTGAGTCCAAGTCTAGCAAGGTTGTCTAATTGTGGACATCTGTCTATAATTTTTGTCTACGCAGTTGGAAAGCTCATTATCCAAGAATTCGTTCATTTTCTGCCCATCTCTACAGTTGTGAAAGTTTAGCACTGAGGTGCAGAAAAGAAATATTTGAAATATTAGGTATCCAATATTTATTTATACATTCCAATATGCATTCCAATATTGCATGTAAAATACTGTGATTCCCCAAAGCAGCCACAAATATGAATTTTACTGAGTAGCAGCAAACTTCTTCATTCATAGTTTTTAATTCTAGAATGGAGAGCTATTGCCTACTTTAACTGTTTCCATAATTACTGTGAATGGCAATTAAAATAAGTGATCCATCCATCCATCCATGTATGTAACAGCAGCTCTGATGAAAAATTCCTTCGTTGGATGATGAAGGACTGTGGAACAAAACTATGTGGACCCTGGAAAAAGGAGAAGTATATCAGAACTCACATGTCCTCTAACAGAAGCGTGAAGAAGTTATGTGAGAATAGGAAAAAAAAGAAAAAAGAAAAAAAATCTGTAAAATTCTCCAAATGTAACACCTTCAGGACTGAGATTGTTGTCAGTAAGATAAGTCATATTATTCCTTCTATAAGCTCTATTTAATTTTTATAGCAATTTATATCTTAGTGGAAAATTAATGATAATGTTTTAATCCTGTCTTTGCTTCTCTTTAAAGTTTTGGGATCTTGGCTCTGAGTAGTTTTCTTCAGTCAGTGGAACACCCCAGTGTTTCCAGAGAAGAAGAGGTAGAAGGCAATGGAAGCAAGAAGTAGACAGGCATAATTCTACTTTTGTGTACAACAAAAGGAAGATGGGTAGCACATGTACCCCTCCTGTTAATATCAAAGAGATGGAGGAACATTACAGAAATTTATTTCTTCCCACACAACCATATGTGGTTCTGTGTGGCCTTTGCATGTTGGGAGTCCAATTAGGACACCACTTGCACACAGTCTTCCCCTGGAAAACTTATCTCATTTCTGGAATCAATCAGATTTATTTATTGAATAAACTTAGATTCCAGAAAATCAAAGCTGTATGGAAATAAACTAAAAAACAACAGCAGCAAAAGAAATAAAAAAAAGCAAAAACAAAATCAATAAAAAATTAAAACAAAAACAAAATACAACCAACAAACTTCACAACACAATTGAGAAGGATGTGATAGCAGGGAATGTTTTGATATAGGATGCATGCATTGAAGCCGAGCTGTCAATAGATTTTTGAACATTTTTCTGAGAAATACACAGTCTTACTGCTTCTCAAGGATTTTTTCTATACTACTGTTGAATCTTTTTATGGTGAGACGGTTCTGTTTATTCAGTTGCCCTTAGGCAACATGCAAGCCATTCCATTGGTGCCTGTGTGTTACGCCAGTTACCTCTTGCACAGACAAATGAGAATTCACCTCCCCTCAATGAGCTAAAGGTGATGAATCAGGAAAACACAAATTAGAAACACGTGAGGATTGAAAAAACATTTACAGAGGGATTTTGTTTTCCTTATCCAACTATTCATGGCCAAGCTTTGTAGTATTCTCATTGTTAACTGCCTTTCAATCAAACTTATATTCATATGGAATTGTTGCAGGGGTCAATAAATCTTGAGGGATCTCAAACTAATAGAGCACACACACTACTGTCATGGTGTTGAGCAAGGATAAGCAAGGAGCATCTGAGATCAGTGAAAGGATCTTTCAATCTATCAAGTTAGGCGACATCTTTTAATGAAGAAAGAAATATGGGTATATTACCATGAGGAGCTGCTGGGGAGTACAAGCTGATCATGAAAGGTAAGATCTCTGGAGATCTTGAGAAAGTGCTGGGGCTTCTATGGAATATTCAGTGCCACTGCTACCAGATAACAACTTCAGATAGCTAAGTAGGGAGAGACAGGGATAAGAAGTGGCACAGCATCACTCATCAGTGATAAGGTTGTCGTGGTTGGTTGTTGGATTTGTGAAATAGTAGTGTAGCACTAAGATGCTTGTCTTCTGACACGAAAAGGGAAAAGGGACTTTTCGAGAGACCAATGGCAAACCTCTTGTTCCTTTCTTGACACAGATTTGTAGATAACTTGCCTCAAAGACTGCTTTGAGACTAGTGTATTGTGATGAGGGGAGGGGAAGTGGAAAATGAGTCTGAAAGTAAAATAAAAATCAGGCTTTATAATATGTCAAGGATCTCCTGGCTTTATTTCCACCAGTCTTTTGCAAATTAGTCTGTTATAAATTTTTCTCAAAGGTGCAAAGAAGAGAGAAATGCATCTTCTAATACCAGCTTGGATAGAATAGTCAGTTCCAATTCCATACACATTTACAGTGGATTTCCTACACACCCAGCAATCAGTTATCTGTCAGTGTTCCCCTTTTGTCTCACTTGTACTCTGATATGATGTGTTTGTGTTTACTCACTGACTCACAGCTGAGACTTGAAAACTCTATTGAATATTAACAGAGCAAAGCTATCATTAAGAAAATCTTGATCAAATCTTATACATCCATTTATATCTCAATTTGTTTAATCCTCCTTTCTTGTACTCAGTTGTGTAGAAGGTATTCAAAGATGCTCTCTCTTGTAGAGCAAGGAGTTAATTTATTTCATTCTCTTTGATTTAATAGAAAAGAAGAAATTGTGATAGAGATTTTTGTGTTGTAACAGCAGTACAAGCACAAATTTGTATAGGAGAAACAGCATTTTACATGTATTTATTTTTCACTCTAAGACTGTGTGGCTGAGGAAGTTTGGTTATATCTTTGTGTGATACACATAATATATTGGATTTCATACTTCATTGTTCTTCTATCTGTGGTACAATCTTCCTCATGCAGAGTCCATGTGAAAAGCTAAAAGCAAACATGATATTCCACCTGGTTCAAACTGATATGAATGAATTCATGGTACGGAACGCAAAGATTAGCACAAAAAACTTTGGTTTGAACTCATTTTGCAACATTAGATGGGACTGTTTTTATTACAAATGCCATATTCTCCTTGCCCTTGGATAAAAGATTGAGTAAAATAAGATGAGACTTACCATATTGTAGCAATAGGCACTTTAACATTCCTCTTGGAGAAGTTAGTTGGTTATGTGGAATACAATGCCTTTGAATTTGCTGTGCGCAACGAAACTTATGTTGAATCCAAATTTAGAGTTTAGGATTGTAAACAGTAAATTTTAAGATAGAATATAAAGTGAGAAGTATGATTAATAATACCAGAATATATAATAGGAGCTACAAAATTAGAAAATCAGACTCAGAGATAGAGAACACAGCAAGGGGTTAAAGAAAGGAAAAAATGAATAATTTTGATGAAGAAAAACATCTTTATTTTTGTTGACATTGAATTCTCATTCCTCCTTGGGTGTTTCCTCTTGCATTCTATTATCATCAATCCATTGCATTATCATGATGTTTTCTTCCTCTACTACATTGTTAACAAAAGTGTTCAATCTTCGATTCACTAATTAAATCTGACTTTGGTAGGGACAGCTTAGACAGGCACTAGGGAACAGAAATCAAGTAGGGGAAAATCCTTTGTGAGGATTTCTGAGTTGGAGACGGTTTTAGTAAATGAAAATTGCATGTCTGAAGTCAGAAAGTGCTTAATTTGCTGAAAAATTTGTGATGTGACATAATTCACCATAATGAAAACAACTTAGCCTTTGTTTTGTCAAGAGGGTGTGACCTGGACAGGCTGGAGAGCTGGGCAGAAAGAAACCGGATGAGGTTTAACAAAAGCAAGTGTAGAGTCTTGCATCT
>JAOWBP010040590.1:0-20813 GCA_028571105.1 Tragopan temminckii
GGCTCTGGGGAGACCTCATTGTGGCCTTCCAGTACTTGAAGGGAGCATATAAACAGGAGGGGGAATGGCTGTTTACGTGTTGGTAGTGATAGGACAAGGGGGAATGGTTTTAAACTGAGACATAAGAAATTTAGCTTAGATATTAGGAGGAAACTTTTGACACAGGTGGTGGTGACGCACTGGAACAAGTTGCCCAGAGAGGTTGTGGATGCCCCATTCCTGGAGACATTCAAGGCCAGGCTGGATGTGGCTCTGGGCAGCCTGTTCTAGTGGTTGGTGACCCTGCACATAGCAGGGGGTTGAAGCTAGATGATTATTGTAGTCCTTTTCAACCCAGGCGATTTATGATTCTATGATTTACAAGTTCCTCCCCAGTTTTCCTGTAAGCCCCTTTCAGGCACTGGAAGGCTGCTATAAGGTCTCCTTGGAGCCTTTTCTTCTCCAGGCTGAAGAACCTCAGCTCTTTCAGCTTGTCCTCATAGGGGAGGTGCTCCAGTCCTTTGATCATCTTTGTGGCTCTCCGCTGGACTTGCTCCATGTCCTTCTTGTGTTGGGGGCCCCAGAACTGGATGCTGTACTCCAGGTGGGGTTTCATGAGAGCAGAATAGAGGGGCAGAATCACCTCCCTCTCCTTGCTTGTGACACTTTTCTTGGTGCAACCCAGAATATGGTTGGCCTGGCTCGTGTTGAGTCTTTGAACTACTGACATCACCAACCCTTCTCTTCAGGTCTGCTCTCAAGCCATTCTCCATCCAATCTGTATCAGTGCTTGGGGTTCATTGGCCATGACACTAGCTCTTGAGACTGACTTGACACTGTCCACCCTTGGTAACATAACAAGGTCAAGTTTTGCTGGAAATACTGAATTCCAGTTGATTTCAGTTGAACGGTCTCATTCCAGGAGTTGCAACTATTTCAGATTGGTCATTCATCATAGCACTAAAGTACCATATTGAGTGAAATAGCAAAAAATGACCAAAATACAGATAAGGCTGGAAACATCCTTTGGTCATCTTTGACATCCATTATGGTAGGGATGAGGCCACTCGAGGCCACTGGGAACCACAGTGGCTATCCAGCCTTAACCACTGTAAAAGAGCAGAGAAGAATCTGGACAGTTAAGTAAATTCAATCTATAAAAAAACAGTGGTCCAAACTCCAATAATCCAAATATAAATCTCTTTGAGGAGATCTGTTGAGCTCTTTCCTGAGTACACCTGGAGTAGGGGTCAGAATTGTTCATAATTTGGAAATTCTTGTTGCTTTCTTTATTGAGTAAATTAACTTACAGTCCAGAAAATGTGTAAAACATTTCCAATCTTTTATTTCCCTTTTCCATCCTTTTATGCTTTATTACTGCCAGCAGGGTAGGTATCATTACATCCCACATGGAGAAAATCTTACTTCATAAACACGATCTCTTGGTGCATTCCCTTTCCTGTCACCTTGTGTCTGCTTTTCCCCTTTTCTATGAAGTTCCAGTGTCTCCTTTGGATTTTGGTTTCCTGTATGTTATAGTGCTCAGCATACCTTGTAAATTTGGATCCACAGATACTCATGAAATCTGTAACAGCACAGGAGACTCTATATGGGCTTTTATAGAATCCAAAGCATTAGATAAATCTTCTTCTAAGAATAAAGCAGTCAGAAGAATGCTCAGTCTTTCAAAGTGTATGTACATCTAGAAAAAAATCTAATCAATTCCCCTGAAAATACTTAGTCATTAGTAATACCTTTACTGCTCTGGAAATCAATAGTTTAATTGTGACCATATTCCTTGTTTGTTGTCTAAGAAAATGACAGTGTTTCAGGGATGCCTTACTGCATCTCTTTCCAGTCTCCATGTGTGTTGCATTTTCACTCTTTTCAGAAAAGATTGTGATTTCAGCTGCAGAATGAAAAACTTCATTGTTCTGTCTCCAATTAGCCACATTTTTTGTATAGTTAAATCAATAAAATATGAAAGTATGACATTATTCCAATCCTTTAGAGTATTTTTTCATGTTGGTATGAACCTCTTATATGTTCTTTATCCATCAAACAGCTGATATCAAAAGGACTATTTTGCAGGACATCCGCACTATCATCTATAGTTGCTGAAACATCCTGAATTGGTTGCTGGATTGTTCAGCCTTGACTGTATGGTAACACAGTGCTTGTGTGGTGACTGCAAATAGCTGAACTGTAGATTTTATGGAAAAGGAACAAGTCATTTGCTCTCAATTTATATGATATTAGCCAACTTCAATTTTTTTTCCTTACAACTTCTCTGGACATCTTATTTCACTGTGTTCATTCATCACTTTAATGTACCTAACTCAAAATATATCAAGACTAGGGATCTGAAACTCATTCATCTTGATTATTTAGGCTGTGCCTTTCAATTTTATAGACGAAAAGGAAATGATAAAAGGCTGTATTTGTTCTCTGATTGGATAAGTATGTAAGCACTTATCAAACAAACAGTTACAGAAGCAATTTTAGATGCATGAAATTGAAATTTGTTTTCCCATGAACATAAAATGTGAGTAGAAATTAAGTCCAGGTGAGTGAAAAAAGCCATAGCTGGAGGAGATGCAGCTACAAATGTAAGTCTGCATTCTACTGGCATTTTGTACAGTGTCCTCTTAGCTTTACTGTCTATTCTTTTGGGTTCATTTCCACACACATCTGAAGTCTCCCCACTGCATCTTAAGCTTGTTAATTCATATGCTTAACTCACTAACTAAAGACTGGAGTTGTGCAAAAAAGCCCACTTCTATGGTTTTCTGGTTTTGTGTCTTGAGACTTGAGACACCAGCAAAAACAAACAACAACAACAAAAAAACAAACAAAAAACAAAAACCCACACAGACATAAAATTTAAAAAAAAAGTGAAAATGGAACTTTCACAAGACTGAGATGCTGGTGATGAGTGCCTTGTTTGTATTATAGCTGTCAGAGTGCAGGGTGGTCAGCAAGTCCAGGCAATGAACAGTGAGTAATGCAGAGAAAACAGACACTGGATCATGATTATGAATGTACCTAAACTCAGATTATATCAGTCATTATTACTGTGATACCTAGTGTATTTTTTGTGTGTATGTGCTATGCTTACATAATGTGTACAGTAAGAAATGCTGACATAGAGGAGCCCCAGACAGGAGCTCCAGTTTTTGATTACTTCAGCCATGGCCACAGCCCTTACATCCCTCATTGATTTGACAATAGGCAGGACAAGCTCACTGCCGAAAACAAAAGGGGAGAAGGGTGAAGAAAAACCACAAGATGCTTGGGATAACAAGTCCAGGCCACACAGATTGTTTTAAGCAGTTGATAAGGTAGCTATCTGAGGTATCTCAGGAAGAGAACAAGAGGGGAGAGATTTTTTTATTTGAAAAAATATTAGAATATTCCACACGTGTTCCCTTCTTTTCAGTATTGTTTTTGTATCTTACACTTGAAGTCTCAATCTACTCTCCTAAGTAAAACACCAGAGAGGGTTATTTAACAACAGAATTTTTTAAAACTTATCAGTCAAGTGACCTACTGACTTTCCTTACACAACACTGACCACAACTTACGTTGTGTGTTTGTGTATTCTGTTGTGCAAGACAAGACTCTCTTTATTGGAAATTCACTAAAACACATAAAATATCAAAACTGAGAAGACTTTAAAAATGGTAATAAAGATTAGGAAATGGTGCACTGGGGTAGTAGGAAGCATTTAAGACTGGAGTGCACTGTACTTTGGAGGAGAACAGACCCTGCCTTTAAAATTCTGGGTCCAAATGAAAGGTGTTAGTGTCACTGTGACCTGGTAGATAGTTTTCTGGCTCTGGGACTGAATGTTTCTGGCTCAGATCCACCTAGTGCATTACTGTGGAGGCTGTGTACATCCAGAGGTCACAATTCGGGTAAGAAGTGAAGTGTAGGTGGCCACAAAATATTTCAACATCTTTCAAGCTTTTATTCCCATTCTGCTTTCAGATAGAGCTCTCTGTATTGTCCTCTGTTGCTCCTTGTGCTTCCAAAGTGCACTCGGCAGCTGAGGTTAATTCTGAAAATAAATAGGATAGTCCATTTTTTCTTTGGATGCTCAGTGCCTTTGCAGAGGCATAGTTCATACAAAGTTCTCTATCCTAGTAATTTTTGTTCTTCATACTGTGGTCATTGATACCTCAAGTACTTCAGCTTCTTTCTGGGATGGGAAATTCTCCATAGTAGCCCTACCCTAACATTTTCCATTTTTTCCATGAACATCTCTACAACAGTGTCTGTGTAGATCAGAAGTGGTGGGAAAATCTAGGAATAGAACCCTGCTCTTTAGGTTGCTTTAATATCAAACATCCTTTTTTTTTTTTTTTTTAAAATCACATTCTACCACCATAATTCTAAGGAAATTCATATCTGTGTGCATTGCTGCAGCACTGAAATCCGTTGCAACAGTGAGAGACACTAGCTACATTACTAGAGGGGAGATGAGCTCCTTTTTAGGTGCTGCCAGGGACTTGCAGTGAATGTTTTTCCAGTGCTAAGGTGAATTTCTCAGTTTGACTCAAGCAATCAGGCTTCTCTTCGTGGAGGGAGGGAACAGACTGTGTCTGAGGGTACCATATCAAGGTGTTGGGGGATGAGATGTAGCAACACATAAAAAACAGCAGCTTCACAGAAAGACAATCTTGGTTATGTGGAGCCCTTCCATGTAATTATCTAATATAGGACATGTGAAAATCTGTGCCAGCAGTGATCCTGCTGGGACTCTCAGTGGGAAGGAATGTGATTAACAGACATCACAACAGCAGGTGGGCAGGATGGGCTCAGTGCTGAGGGAGAACTTCACAAGAAACGTGTCCCAGCCAGGAAACAAGAAACGGGTGCACGTGCCTAGCCAGCACCTGGAGAAAAAGTTAGGAAAATGGAAAGAATGGGCTTAAGTTGTTGTTCCTGTTTCACTGGGGAGGAGGGCAAAAAAAGGCAAGGTAGGAAATCGGTGGAAAAGATGTAGGAGCAGACTTGTGTGGCCCAAAACCTAGTCTTCTGATTAATTTCAGGAAAGCCAAATTCTGACTTAATGTTGACTGCTGACATACTACTTGACTTCTGGATCCATCTGGTCTGGGTGCCTCTGTTTCTCCTTTTCTCTCGCCTACTTCATGGTTGTCCATAGCTCCCTCATGGCAACTGCAGCTCCTCACAGGGACAGCAGCAGGGCCCGAGGGAATGGCATGGAGCTGCATCAGGGCAGGGGCAGCTGGGGGTGAGGGAAAGGGTCTGCACCAGAAGGCGGTGGGCATGGAACAGCCTGCCCAGGGCAGTGGGCACAGCCCCCAGTGCTGGAGTTCAAGGAGACAATGCACTCAGACATCAGGTTTGGATCTTGGGTGGTTCTGTGTGGCGTCAGGAACTGGACTCGACGGTCACAGCTTGGGTTATTCTAAGATTCTGTAATCATAGAATTACTGACAGACAGACTACACTGTCTGATTAGACAGCACTGAAGTCAGTGGCAGTCCCTTCGTACTGTCCCTGTTTGCACACCACCAAAGATAAAAATATCCTGTCATGACAGTGTCTTTCAGGCAGTCCAGCAGTATGTATTTCGCTAATAAAACTCACATAAAAGTACAGAAACATCTTAAAAAATGTTTTTCCTATGTTTTTATGGATATTCCCATAAATAGGCAGCATGGCACAGGCCTGGATCTGACCACCACCGTGTGAGACATGAGTACTCACGCATAGCTGATAAACTGAATAAGCTGAGGCCTTGTGTTTTCTCACTTTTTCTCTTGTCCCCACAGGTGGGACTCATCTCACCTGACTTTAGGGTCTAGATGCGGTTACATGGTCAGATGTGTCTGTGTTTGTTTGGAGGTGTTGTGTACAGTCATGACAATTTCCATAATGCTGGTATGCAGGATACAAGACTTATCAGAGATCTGCACCTCTACAAACTGTCTGTTGGAAGCTCCAGGGGATATATCAAAGCACCTTAAATGACAGCAGGCACCTAAACTTAGCCCACTCTGTTTGTGCACTGCTCCCCTTTATAGCAAAGTTCTAGTCAAGGAAACATTACTGCCTGCCTCAGCAGATGTGAATCTCATCAACACTCCACTGGCAACATTAACCAGATGTTTATTGACAATGAAAGATCTGTGATGACTAGTTCAGATGTGCATACCTGCACTGCAAACATCCAGAGTGAGCCAGGTAACTGTAGCTGGTGTCAAGGCACTGCTGCAGCATCTGCACAACCATTGCTCAAGTGAGGAGTAAAGATGTGCAGCATTAACAAAATAATGTCAAACCAACAGAAAGCAATGGGGGTTTACAAGAAAAAAAAAAGAGAATAGTAGGGATTCATACTATTTTTCTCTTCTCATCCAATTTGCTTATTTGCTCTAACATTCTATACTGTAATCTCAGACTATTCTACAGCTGGCTTTTAAGGATTTCAGCTCAAAGAATGTGTAGGATAAAGTGGAAAAAAGGCAGAGAATTAATAAATTCTTACGAAATCCTGTTTAACTTTTGTGTAAATAACAAAGCACAGAGAATTAGTCTATAATTCTTGTATCACAGTTTGCTGGAATTTACCAGAAACAAATAAAAGACCTAATCTCACCATGTGGGAGGAGGCAAGGCAAACTTCTAATTTTCAAAGATACCTTCAAACTTTTCCCTCCCTTTGAAATATGCATGTAATTATGCTTCTCACCTCTGAAACTTTTTGAGTGAGAAAGTTCCCTTGAAAGTCCAGAGCCTTGATCTCGAATGTGGAGTTTTTTGAGCTGTTTGATCAGTGTCTATGGATTAAAGCATTAGCATTTTAAAGGATATAATGCTGAAAATGGTTTGGGCCTGATTTTGTAATCACCCTGCTTGGCTTTCACAAGATGCTGAGCTTTGATTTTGTGGTCATCAAAGTAAATGATAGTAGTCATCTGTGATGTGGTATTAGTACAAGTTCATGATTGTTGATCTGAATCTCCCATATAGCTTGATAGAGTTCGGAAGAAAAGCAAGAGTAAAGTAAGGAATATTCCTCTTTCTTAGAAGACTAAAAGCTAATCATCACTTCTGCTTCTTAGTCTCTTATTTGCCAAATAATATTCTACAGATCATTTGCATTTCTCTTTCACAATCAAGTCTGTTAAAAAGCACAAGTTACACCTGCAAGAGCTTTCTACTACAATTTTCCTCTCTTTTCACATTCGTGTATATCTCAAGTGATAAATTAAGTCTGAAGATATCACAGGCAAAGCTGTGAAATGCATCTCATCCCATGGGGTCCTTTTCTCATCAGTACAGAAATGGAAGACAGCTTCCCAGGTATTCAGGAGCATCACATTACCATTCCCCGATTTTACAACAGAGGCTCACCACATTCAGAGTTGATATATGTAATCCAGGGTAGAATGTGGGATGTTTGTGCTTGTGGCATGAGGCAAAATGTCCACTGGTATTTAATTCCTATACCTTCTGCCTTGTTAAGAAAGCATGTGGCTTGTTGCAGAGTTCTCATACATCATTAAGCATAGAGAACTTCCATAGATAAGGGATGGGGTCACAGTTAGGTTGAAATGAGTTTAATGTGTGTCTTCACACATACTGCTGGTCCCAACAGAGTCGGGCCAAGTTTGTGCTGACACCACTTCCTTTTACCCATCAGAGCAACACGGGGCCTTTCCACCTGGCAGGGTGCAGGGCAAAGTGAGCCAAGGTCATCTGGCCAAAAAGCTGCTTGGGATCAGCCTTTCAGTTGAGATGTTCAACAGAAAAGCCTCTAGTGAGGGATTCTGAGAAGGGGGGATTGTTACTGTTGTATTTTAATACAAAAATCTTTTGTGCATCTTGGCTCTTGCTTCTTAAGCCAGGCTGGCAGGATTTCTCCACTCATCCTGTCTGAGTCGTGCAGGATTTTTCATTTTCATCCTTTTTGAGCCACAAAGAGAGCCTTCCTTCTGAACTGTGCGTCTGCAGGAGGCTGGTGCTTTGTGGGTGCTCTAAAGCTTTGGCCTCGCCAGTCCCCTTAGCCACGTAGCTCCCTGGGTGGTGGGGAGGGCAGGGGCTCAGAGCTTCTGGTCCCTTCATATGGGATTTGGTAGGAGGAAAGCAGGACTTCTCTTTTTTTTCTGAAAATTAGACCTTGTTTTATCTGCATGGAGACATTAAAATTGCTACAGCAGGGGGAATTCTGGTTCAAACAGCTGTGATGGAGAGGAAAGACCAGCAAGTCCTGTCTGGAAACTGGCTTGTTGATGGGTCAGAATGGTTGATGTAGCAAGTTCCTTTTTTAAAACATTTTTCAACCTGTGACTATTTGCAGTAAGTTTCAAACCAGATTGTACCGGCCAAGCAGAATATGTGTTCAGACTCCGCTAAGAGCCTGCAGCCAACAAGAGAGATAAAGGCATTCTGTTCCTCACACTCTGCAATAATAGGGAAGGCATTAATAATGCTCAGCTGAAAAACAAGCCCTCTGTTGAGATAGCTTTGTGCAACAATAGCAAGAGCCTGTTCATGAGCTCAGTGTACTCTTCATTTACTAGGTACACTCTGTACAAATTATGCAAACTCTCTCAAGCCCCTGGAATTACAAAATTCACTAGCTAACTAAACGGAGCTTGACAGCACAGTGGTGACCACTTCACCTCACATCCAGTGTCAGGGAGGGAAGATAATATTGTGATGTAGGCATAAGCCTGTGCTAGAAGACAGCTGGTATTCACTCTGAGCTCTGAGTAGTTGATCCTGTTCGAGTTCTCATGGGAATCATATTTCTGATTAAACAACCTGTCTTCATTAATAATATGAATTTGAAATTTGGTAGGGAGAGGCAGGGCTACCTTTTGATATAGATGAATATTTAGCCCAATCTGTGTTAAATTTTGAAGGTACCAGTATGTTTCTGCAATACAAATAATTCTGAGTCATATAAAATACAAGAAAATGGATGGCAGCCAGTGCAGAGGCAGCATCATCTGTAAAATAAAGTGAGTCCAAGGATTCCTTTGGTGTTTCTTCTAGGATGTTTAGATTATTTGTTTATTTATTTATTTATTTATGTTCAAATAATTCATAAGATCTGGAAGATATATTTTCAGTACATGATATTGCAAACACTTTACTTGTCCATGGAATAGGGCAACTTGCGTTTTGTATGTCAAATGGGACAGCAAATGTACAAGTATTTGCAGTAAAAGGTCCTTAGCTAGGAACTACACTAAAAACCAAGTCACTGGTTAATATTTCATGTGGTGGCCATAGACTGGCAGGCAAAGCAAATCTCCAAACGAAACTAAAAGAAAGCAATCAATCAAACAAGCTCCATGAAGCGTATTTATGAAGTTGTGGAAATTCTGGAAAGAACTGAAATTCTTTTGGCGAGCAAAAGTCTGGGGCATCCTGTCTTTCAGAAAACTTTGCCATGTTGGCCTCCCCAGAGATTTCTGGCTCACATGAAAAAGATCATGTCATTCTGCTTAGCTTTAGTTTTGGGCTGTTTTGTTCAGTCACTGTGCTCCAACATTAACCACAACAATGCAAAGTATGAACTAGTCCAGCATTGCAACATATTGTGTGCATTCTAACAATGCTAGTCTTTGCATGTATCAGAGTTTTTAAAATTGTGTTCTGTATAAAAAAAGTATCTGAAAAACTTACTGATGTTACAGTTATTAATGGAAGCCTGTAATAAAATTAAAAATACGTATGTTATCTGCAAAGTCCAAGCTTTTGATAGAAGTTTGCAATTTTTAAAGGATTGTATTGGTTGTAATTGGTTTTATTTTGGTTTTATTTTTACTTTCTCTCCCTCACTCAGAGATGTACATAGGTGGACCCATGGTACCAAGTATGTCTGTCTGGATATGAAAAAGGATATGAAAAGCCTTTATAAATGTTTTAAGAATTGACATATTTCCAAAATTATTTCCTGTAAAATATATAGGCTATATAGAGCAAGTGATGGGGAAAAGAGAAAGAAAGCTTTACTAGCATAACCTTTACAGGACTCTCTAGTGTCATTTGTTTCTATATATTTTTAATGAAAAGCAGGGAATATGAACTGGATTTTATTGCCTTTTTGAAAGAGCAACATATGGAATTTTGTTCAGATTCATGCAGCCTGAAATGCATGATCTAATTCTCTCCTAGGTTTCCTTTCTAAAGATCCTTCCAAGAAGGCTCAGTGATGAAAAGCATCATTTAAAAGTGTTTTTGTAAAAAGAAGATTCTAAAGAGATTGGAGTCTTTGTGCATGTTGAGATATCCTGTTGTTACTATCACAGCATTTTCATGTAAAATAATGATAAGAAAAATGCTCTTCCTCTGTCAGCATTTTTTGCTCTTTACTGTAAGAACAGATTGCTCTTCTCCTATCTGCACTGAGCTTGCACCAGCTGCATCAGAAATTCAGCAACGGAAGGGAAAAAAGTCGTTCACCTTGTGGATCCAACTGCAGAAAGTACTTCTCATGCCTTTGACTAGAGACGATCGATATAACGAAGGGCTACTTTCAGGTTATGTAATGTTGGATGATGGGGTCACATATTAGGAGCTATTCCAAAAATAAAAAGCTTTGGAAAGGAAGAAAAGAATGAGATGTACTTTCTTAGTCTTGAGTTTGGCAGACAAAAAGTACTTCTCGACTTCTATGTTCAGTTTGCCACGATTTTCTAAAACATTTTGGTTTGATGGTTTAGCTTAAAGCTCCGTGTTTCATGAAAACTAGTTTTCTAGTGGAGCCCTTTTTCACAATGAATGTTTTGCAAATTCTCTAGAAGAGTGTAAAATATTGAGTTTACCTTACAGAGCTACCTGTGTAGACTTATAGCTTCTTTGATGGTTGAAGTATTTTCAAAATAATTTTTTCTCAGCTGGAAGTAGTAACAGCTGTTGAAGAAAATGGAAAATAGCAGCCTAAAAAAAAAGTTAAAAAATGCATGTGACCTTCAAGATGTACTGTACAAAAGAAGAGAGTATGTGCAGGGTACTATAAATGACGTAAGGCTCTTAGGAGTCTTGCTAATATTCCCACTTCTGAAAGCCCTTTCTTCTTTTGGAATTTGAGAAGGGAAAGAAGGAGAAGGAGAAAGATGGAAAAAAAAGATTTAATTGTGTAATAGGCTTTGTCACTGTTTTATAATGAAAAAGGAAAATGGACTTACTGGATAAAGGATAGGTCAGTTGAAATAGGTTGTGGCCACAGAACTTCAGCTTGGAAATTTGCTAATCCTATCTGCATTTCCCAACATCCTTGCCAGCTCAATGACCAAGGCACAATATGACATCTGCAAGGGACTGTCTTCCCTTCATGGAAAGTGTGGGACGATTTGAAAGTCCAGATTGTGGAAGAGCATGGATCCATGAACCATTCTCCCACAGTGGCCTTGAGAAGCTGTAAGAACAGTCACAAGTTAGGATGTATTGCTCAGGCTTGAGCCAACATAACCGCTTCGTGGGAACAGTTCTGTTTTTGTCATTCTCATTTTGGTTACGTAGATGTTTTTACTGGGGTCCAGATGTCCTGGTCCATTATTCCTTCAGTTTCCTGGAAGCCATTCACATGAATCCTCATTCAGCAGCTCTAATCTGCACTGGATATTTGTCCTTACACCAGTACTCAGGAGGAAAAGAAAAAGCACAGCATGGCAATGATTTACCAAGTCTGACAAAACACTAAAGCAATATTTCACACATCACTCAGATCATGAAAGAGAGCTTAATTTCTGAAGGGAACAGTAGCCATCTAACTAATTGATTTAAGCAGAAAACTCACTGTCAAGGTCAGTCTAAAAACACAGTGAGGCAAGATATATTTTATTACATGAAACCTCTCAGTGTTTTAATTTGATTATGTTATTAGTTCCATGTAAGTGTATTAACTAAGAAGGCATGATTAACTGAATAAATTTTAGAAGTGATGAGGATACTGGTGTCGACAGTAGCAATTCAACTGTTAGAATCCAGACACTGTGTTGTTACCTATGAAGGCAAAAAAGAAAAAGAAAAGAAAAATTCTAAGGTGGAACTTCTCAGAAAAGACACCTGAAAAATCTATCACGGAAAAGGAACACTTCTGGGAGAAGCCTCTGATCAAACAACTGAAAAAAAAAGGGCAGCTAGCAGTTTTTTGAAGGTCAAATTAACCTTGGAAAATAAATCTGGGGAAGGTAGCTCTAAAACAAATTCCAACAGCAGAGAGCAGCACTGCCATGAGGTCCTATCTGAAAAATCTTTGGACACCGACATCACATGTTCCCATTAAAAAACAAACAAACAAAAAACAATTTTATAGTTTAATTATGATCAAAATTGTCTCTGCTTCAAGTATTCCTGAGGACTTAAAGGGTGAGACTGAATTCCATTGTGTCGCCATGATAATCTGTCGTTCACTTTAAAAGCAAATGCTTCTTCAACAAATAAAGAATGCTGCTATGAAATTCAGTATTTTTTCTTTCTTTTCCCCCCTGCTGTTCTTCTACTTTGGGGCATTCAGCTGCTCCTTATGAATCTCTTAGAATTTCAGCCAACCTTCTGATTTTAAATGTCCTCTTTGAGGAAGGAAAAAGCTGAGAATATTAAGAATTAGATTGTATCTTTCTGGACAACAAAGCCCAAACATGTTATTTGGAGAATGTAGAAAATAATCCAGTGATTTAGAAAGACAAGATCAATGTACCTATGAAGGAACTGCATCTACATATATAATTTGATCTATGTTTGTGCTGCTTTAATATAAAATCATGGGTTCCTTAAAGTTAACAGCAAAGATCACCTGTTTTTAAGGAGGCCTTGATGTTGCTTTTGATATTCTGGCTGCAAGGGGTCAGGGCTGCCACCTGTGGTGCTGGTGTAAGAGGCCGTGTTCATCCTTGAGCCAGTCCTTCTGAGATTGTAGAAGGGAAAGCAAAGCAGACTGAAGTGACATGCAAGAAAATACTCTCTCTGACTACAGAGCACAGAATCATGGAATTGAAGGAGTTGGAAGGGAATAACAGCTGTTTTGCTTCCTTTTGAGAAGATATTTGGACTTTTTTGCCTATGGCCAGGAACAATTATTTTGAAAGGTGAAGATCTGATATCCATCAGATATGTAACTTTCACATACATTTACCTATGGGAAAGCTGTAAAGGGCTGTGACTGTATCACAGAGGCATAACTGAATGAAAAGTGAAGCTGAAGAAGCCAAAAAATATCCACTAAACATAGTGCTGTGTTGTTGGCCAAAGGAAGAGTATATTTTCATACCAAACTACGTATTTAGAAAAGGTCATAAAAATTATACTTTTGCCCCTGGGAAAAGAAGAAAAAAATATTGAATTTCTGTCAGGCTATCAAATATTGAGTGGGAAGGCAGCAGTGTCGGCCTAACTGAAGTCTTAAGCTTACCCTTAAAACCTAGTTCTGCAAGCCATCACAGTTTCAGGAAAGCCCATTGAAATCACTGTGATCGCTACCATGAGTCTTTATTTTACAGAACTAGACACTTTGATACAGTACAAGAAATTCTTTATGGTCTGCATGCTTATTGAAACTGCTATGATGTATATACATTGATATAAACTCACATCAGTCATTGATATCAATAGAACAGATTAAACTATTCATTGCAAATAGTATGAACTTTGCTTTTTTACTGAGCATCAAGTTGTCAGAATCTCAAGAATGAAACAATTCAATGTGCTCTCCTCACCCAACGACCCTTCTGTATTTTATATTAAGGTTAGTTACCAAAATCTAAATTATTTTTGGAATATGAGAGAGCAAGTTTTAACGATTTGTAGCTGCAAGCTCTCTGAACTGGCCTCTAATAGTTTTTCAAGCTTACCAAGACATACACCAGCCCTCTCATTGTCAAATGTCCTTTTCTAACTCAGCTGGAAGCGAGAATGAGACTTTGACAGTTTCAAAACAGCCTGTGGTTGCCGATGGGGAGAAAGGTAATGCGCTGCTCCAGGGCACCATTCCAGGTCGAGTCCTCCACCTGTGCTGTTTTACACAAGGTTTTTTCTAACAGAGATACCAGTCAACAATGGAGGGAACAAAATGATTTTGGTCAAATATTTCCCGCTGAATTGTGTATAAATAATAGAATAAAACTATTTCTAGGGAATAAGCTCCCAAAGAGCTTAAATCTTTGGAGAGCTTTATTTCCTCAGAATTAGGTGAAAATTGATGTACCAACTTGTAAAATAACTTTCACCGCACTGGAATAGTTTTTAAAGCGAAGGGCTGAAATGAAACTGTTAAGTTTACTATGTGATAGAAAATTAATACTAATATTCAAAGAACTGATAAAATGTATACAAATTACTAAGCTATTGGAGATCAGTAAATATATGAATTACTATAACTGCACAACTCACGAATCTTGTGGGGCAGTGTAGCCTTGCACAATATGTTCAAATGTGATGTTGTCCACAACTGATTAGCAAGTTAAATCCAAACCTTTGGAAGGTTGTATTATACTAAGATTTACTTCAAGAACTAGCACAGTTAATTTCTTATGACTAGCAGCTTTCTGTTGCAAGAATATCTATTTTTCCACCTCAGGGTTGTAGCAGATATACTATACTTTTTTATTTTCTAACATGCTTCTTTGGTCGTTAACATTGATGCTCTGGTACATTATGGATGAAAAACATGAGAACCAGAGTGCCACTGAGATACTAGATGTAGGTGTCCAGATGTAGCTACATTTGAGAAAGGTATCCAAGATCTTGTTACAGTCTGTTGAAATCCAGGGAGTATGATTTTACTTGCCTAACCTCAGACCGCCAGGGATGCTGCCCATTGTACCCAACTGGCTCTTGATATCAGCCAAGGAGATGTTCACAGGACTTTTCAGATCTAGGTGAAAGTCTCAGGTATCTTGAGGCATCTCAAGCATCACCAGACTGTTATCTGGTGGAAAGTGTTGAAGCTTAGAGCTCCATTGATTATAATTAGAGTTTAGATCATGTATAAAAATCTTTATGCAGATACTCAGATGAGACACATTTCTAGGAGGCATCATGCACCTAAAGAACATTAATGTAAAAACTTAATGTATGTCTCCAACTTGAAGTTTTGCATCACTTTCTACTTTTTTAAATTATTATTATTGATTTAAAAACAAACATCTTTATTATTGAAATGTTGTCTATCCTATTCATTGATCAAAAGAAGAGCATTAATATTTACAGGCACTTGCTAAGCCTTGATTACTGTAACTTTTGATACCTTCAGCTTCTCAAGATGGTTAATTTCATCTGAACTGAAGAGATTGGTACTTTTCAGCCTTAGTGCCTAGACACTCAGTGCTGAAATTGCCTGTTAGGGTAGGTCCAGACAAGCTGTGCCATGAAGAAGAATCATCAGAATATACCAAGGTTGCAGACTTTGTCTTTACACTCCTCTCACCACTGACTCAGAAAAAGAAAAGGAGCTTCCTAAAGAATTGCCCAATCAGAAGAGAAAAATGGTCTTTCTGTTGATACTGAAGACCCTAAGGTACACGGAATGAAGTTATGCAAGGTTTCTTGATCAGCTTAGCAATCACTTGAACACAATAATTTAAATCCTTGTCAAAATTAGCAGCACACCGTGCTAACGGTACAAAGAATATGATGAAACAGACTCTCGTTTAGATTAATTCCTCTGCATCTGCTTGTTCAGATCACCTTGTCACTGACAGTCATTGGTACAGCACAGATAGACCTGACAATAGTCATACACTGTCTGTTGAGATATGATAATGAGGTTCCTGTACTTATGTAGACCATACTCAGAAATATGACTGTTACACGTGATTTCTATGAGATGCAAATGCCATGTATTCATCCCCAGCTGAGGAGAATTACTTCCAGCTTGTTAATTTTTTCATGTCTGGAGCACAAAGAAAGGAAACTGTTTTCCTGCAATAGTGTTATTTATGTTTTGATGCAATGAGAGTTGCATTAGGAGGCAGCTTTCATCTTAATTTGGAGTCAAATAAAGTTTTATTGTATTTCCATTGGTGTCTTAAGGAAGAATTTGGCCAAGTGTTAACCTCAGGATTAATTCTCATACTTTGGGTTCAGCTGGGAAAAATGAAATCCCTAATTCTTTCAAGGCTTCTCAAAATTGACCAATCTATGAAGACTTTAGAACTTCAGCCTTTACTTGCACTGAATAACACTTTGGGGGTGGCTTGTATTGCTGAAACCCATGACCCAGATGTTTAGGCATTTGCTTCCTGTTGACTGCAGGGATGTAAGGCAGCTATGAACCTTTTATCCATCTGGGCTGAGTGAAGGGACATTCCACAGTGCTTCTGTGGGATGTAGGACCAAAACCAAACTGGAAGCAAAAGAATTAGCGTTATTAACAATAATTTAAAGTGTTGATTGAAAATAACATCTTTTGTATGTTAGAAATTGTGAATTATAGTTAGCTAGGAGGGGAGAAGTTGGAAAAACATTACAAACTATTTAGAAGAAATGTAATAGTTGCTTATGTTAGAGAGCTCATTTTGTCTTGTTACCTTTAACATTATGAGAATTGTGATGGGACTGCAATAACTCCTAGAGGTCCCATTTGACTACCTTGTATGTAAGTTCTCGAAAAGAGAGGTCCTTGAGTAATAATCTTGTTAATGAAACACTCTGAAGGAGAACAGCTGCCAAGAACCATGTTTGTATTCCTACTATTACAGAGCATAGAAAGAAGCTCTCTTTTTTTGCAGGGATTGACTGGAGAAGCAATGTTACATATCTTAATATTGCAAATATTACGGCAAATCATAAGGAGTCATCACTGAGTGGGAATGTTTCCAGTACTGTTTTGCACAGATTTACATAACCAATATACACAGTGACCCAGAAACCAGTGAAAAAATAGACTATAATTGCAGACTGATCAGACCACTGCTGAATTTCACACTACTTGGTGAGCTGGGCCTATCTGAACAGTGTGCTCTAACCAAATGCCAGGTCATGCACTCAGGAAAAGCTAAAGCAGACAAGGGGCTGGATTCCTAAGAGAGGTTCATCTCATCTAGGGTCTGATGTCTCAAATGTAGCTGTTAACATCTCAGCTCATCACGCTATCCCAATTTATAGTCAGTAGATGGAAACAAGCACCTCCGGAGTCCAAGTAATCTAAGCCCAAAATACATGTCTAAATCCTATGAATTACTCCTAAAAGTGTTTATTGCCTTTCATGGATTACAAAGGGAGACTCAGTGCCTAGAAATAGCCTGTCATGGGTAAATTCTCCCTACACATGCTTCAGGAAGCCAATTTTCTTTTGCTGTTGATCACAGTAATCCTGTATGCAAGAGCACAGGCAAGAGCGGGCTCACTGCAGCTTGAATTATTGTCAGCCATGAGATCTTACATCACTTTGGTAATTATTTAATATTAATAGGAATATTAATATTCATACTGTTTGTTTTAAGCTTAGCAGGGAATCTCCTAAAATAGGAATATTGGTTTGTCTGTGTCTTTGTATGCTCGTGAAATTAGGCTTTCGTGTGCAACTGAGGAGGAAGCTGGGGCTGTATGAGCACAGGAGTAAACCTGAATCTCAAGCAGTGGGAAGCAGAAGGCCAGAAGATGTGACAAGGTTCTTATGGGAACCTCAGCTGCATCTTTAATTTGTTCTTATTCTGTAGCAGACAGTCAGCAGTTTGGGAAGCATCTATTGTCATTCACTTGTCCCTTTCTGCTACCACATGTCCCTTTCTTTCAGGTCTTTGAGAAAGGAGCTCTCAGACACCTAAGGGTTTGATATGATGTTCATGAGTCAGCAGCAGTTGTTACAATTGCACTACAGAGCATGCTCATGAATTCAGAAGTGCCATACTGTTTTGTATAATCTCAACCATAGAAAGAATACAAAAAATTGCCAATGAACTATGTAAGAGCAACCAATCTGACTGCCCAATCAAAACCTGACAATTTCACTAACCTGTTTCTTTCCTGACATTGTGCATTTTTAGCAGGTAACGCAGGAGGAGGATCTCAGACAATGGCCCAAGCAGCAATGAGAGCATTATAAGAAGGAAATTGTGCGACCAAAAGGCTCCTCAGTAGTTTTCTTGCTCCCAGCCTTTCTGGCTCAGCAACAATGCAAATGTTATCAATATTGTTTGTACAGTAGCATACCTGCACAGACCATTTGATCAAATTTTGCAGGGTTTCATAGTAGCTAATATAACTTTGGCAGAATTTTGATCAAGATATTTTAATGTGTTATTGGATGATGATGAAAGGATTGGGGATGTACATGAGAAAGCTGATGCGGGGCTACCTGCAACAGTGATACTCACTGTTCTTTTGTAAGAGATAAGCTGGAATCTTTTTTTTTTCACCATTTCTTCTTTGCTGAAGCTTTGTGAGGTGCCCTGCTGTCCTTGCTCTGGCTCACCTCAGGGCTGTGAGTTCTGCTGGAATCTTTCTGCTTTAAGGAGAAGCATGTGGGGCTACTTGGTGTTCATCTGCCTGGCAGTTAGTGCCCTATCATGTACTCTTTCTGCTCATGCCTCCGATGTCTGTTTCATTTTCCTTTTTTGTTTGGTTTGGTTTGATGTTTTGTTGTTTTTTACTTTTCTGCAATATAAGAAAAGAGAAGTACAGGCTGAAGAACTGCAGGAATATTTAGTCCATATGCACAACTACTACACTTCAGATTTACTTAACTCTTTCTTCCAAGAATAATTAAATCCTCCTCACTCTGGAGAAGCTATTTACAAGTTCTGGTAATCAGAATTAGATCAATTCAATCAATACCCAAAGAAAAGTTCTGTTACTTCTGTTATTATCATTGGGAAGGCTAAGAAGAAGTTCCCAGTGCTGTAATACCTTGGTGCACTAGTGCGGGTGACGGGAAATTTTTTTTCCCCATTGCCTAATTGAATGCCAGTACTGTTAAGAACTGATAGGAGCTGCTGCCGGAAGAAGCCATTTGTAGAACATAATAGCAAGTTTTATCAAGCCTACAAAACCAGAAGCTATGTGACATAACAAGATTGTTACATAAAGTTTACCAACAAATGACACAAAAAATACCTTACAGCACTGAGGCAGTGCTGATGAAGCCTGTCTGATGGACAGTGATTGTAGAAAATGGTGCAACACTGGTCCAGCTGAAAACTGCAAAGTTTATGACAGTTCTTGTGTACAGCATTCAAGCTGTAATGTCAGGCCCCGATCATCAGATGTTGCTTCTCTAGATTTTATTTGTTCATATTACCCCTGGAAAAGCCTGAATGTTAGTAATATGGAAAATCTGACTTGTGGCTGTCTGAGGTATCAAAACAAGGTTTGGAATGAGACCTGTGTTTATTTAAGGATATATTTCTTGGCAGAATTAGAGAGACTTTACCACAAGTTCTTTGCTTTCAACTTAATTTATATGGTAACAATAGAATGTTTTAGATCAAGGATGAGGTAGAACTTGCTTAAGGAAAAAACATATCAAAATCTATTTTATGAAATGATTTCCTATGAAATATTTACAGTTACATCTTCTAGAAATATAAGATCACTTAGAATCATAGGATCATAGAATTGCACAGGTTGGAAAAGACCTTAAAGATCATCGAGTCCAACCATGACCTAACCATACTACTAACTAACTATAACAGCCCTCTGATAAATCATGTCCCTGAGCACCACATCCAAACGGTTTTTAAACACATCCAGGGATGGTGACTCAACCACCTCCCTGGGGAGCCTATTCCAGCGCTTCACAACCCTTTCTGTAAAGAAGTTTTTCCAGATATCCAACCTAAACCTACCCTGGCACAACTTGAGGCCATTTCCCCTCGTCCTGTCACCTGTCACCAGTGAGAAGAGACCAAGCCCACTCTTGCTGTAAGCACCTTTTATATATTGGAAGAGGGCAGTAAGGTCTTCCCTCAGCCTCTTCTTCCCCAGGCTAAACAGCCCCAGTTCCTTCAGTCACTCTTCGTACCCATATTCTCGAAGCCCTTCATAAGCCTTGCTGCCCTTCCTTGGACCTGCTTCAGCACCTCAGTGTCCTTTCTGTACTGAGGTGCCCAAAACTGAACACAGTGCTCTTGGTGGGGCCTTGCTTGTGATGAGTACAAGGGCAGGATGACTTCCCTATTCCTGCTCACCACACCATTCCTGATACAAGCCAGGATGCCATTGGCCTTCTTGGCCACCTGGGCACACTGCTGGCTCATATTCAGCCGGCTGTCCATCAGTACACCAAAGTCCCTTTCCATCAGGCAGCTTTTCAGCCACTCCTCCCCAAGCCTGTAGAGTTGCCTGGGGTTGTTGTGACCAAAATGCAGGACCTGACAATTGGCCCTACTGAAACCCATACAGTTAACCTCGGCCCATCGATCCAGTCTATCCAGGTCCCTCTGTACTGCCTTTCTCCCCTCAGAGAAAGGCACTTGCTGGAAACTTGCTGGGAAATTTACAGTAGTTCAGATAACTTGTAATAATTTAGTGCAATAATGCACGTAAGCAGTATAGATTATAATTGTAGTGTGGAGGATTGTGCTGTGGAAAGCAATAGCCTGGAAAAGCCGATCCATGAGCAATTAGTGTGTTGGTATGTCTGAGGAGGTTTACATGCATGGGGAAAACATTACTAAAGAGATGTACGAATCTGGTGCTGCTACTCTGTAGGGTAGCCATGAAACAGGGAGTACCTGCAGTCTGGTGGCTGCAAACCCAAAGGGAATAGAATCATAGAATCATAGAATCATAGAATCACAAGGTTGGAAGGATCATCTAGTCCAACTGTCCTCCCACTACCATTGCTACCACAAGCCACTAAACCATATCTCGTAGCTCCTCATCCAGATGCCTCTTGAACACTG
>JAOWBP010040743.1:0-20792 GCA_028571105.1 Tragopan temminckii
GGAGAGGGAGGGAAGCAAAGCCAGCTAGAAACTCTTTCTCTGTGAAATAAACTGTACAGATGAAGTAAACACTTCTGACCTTATTTTTCATTTTTACTACCCTGCTTTCTAATAGTATTCTGTGGAAGAAGGAAGAAGTAAGACACTGCAGCTCAACAGAGAAATATGAGTTATCCCAGAAGGTGGCACATGGTGTTAGGAGACTAGGACTAAATATGTATATATTTGCCTATATATATATATATAAACAATATATAAACAATATATATGTATATTTTAATGTGCGTATAAGTAGTACATATTAATCTTGCCATATTTTGACCAGTTCTTAACAGCCTTTTAGACAAACCCGAGGGCAAAAGTAGTTCTGTCCTCTAAGTTACCACAGCATCCAAGTAACTGTTTTAAGAGAAGGGAGAAACCTGGCTTCTTCCTTCAGCAATGGGCGGCTACCTGAGAACTCTGTGGGAGAGTTTTGACTGATTTTCATAGAAACGGAACCCATAAACATAGCAAAGCATGTGGGTTGCTTTATTTTGTTTTCCTTCCCCCTCCAGTTACAGGATCCTTCATAGAAAACATTGGCAGCTGAAAGTACAAAGTTAGGAATCTGTAGAGGTGGTGTTTTGATTGCTGCACAAACACAGCCTTTTTTGGTTGTATGTGTTTTTCATCTATGCCTAAATAGTATGTACTGATTATTGCATCAGCTGTGATGCTTAGAGGAGCTCTGATCTCCATTTTTGTTGCAGACTACCATCATAATATGTGGTGGGCAGCACATAGAGAAATTAAAAACTTCGGTGTATTGTACATCAAAACCCAAGCACTTCTGTGTGACTCACTGTTCATAATGGATTTTAAAGGCCTTCAGCTTTCACTGAGCAAAGTGTTGAAAGGCCTTTTCACTTTGGGGTGTAGTGATGTGGGGAAAGGAAAGATAAAAGGGAGAGTTTGCTTGTAGTATGCACGTGGATCTGACTATCATTGTCCATTTTAAGCGCAGATGTTTGAACCACGGACACTATTAGGGGCTTTGAAATAAAGCTGAAGGACAGAACGGGTTTGTTTGCTATGTGGGCAGTCTGTGTAAATATACACCATGTGCAGTGCTTATACTTACAGCACAGAGGGAAATACATCTTTGAGCATCCTCTCCTGTTTTATTGCATACACATTTTCTTACATGTTGCCAGTCTTGCATCTGGGACCAAGCAGGACACATGATGAGTACAGCTGGGAAAGGAAGGATCACGCTTAAAGTTTTTTGTGTCACTGACTGAACTTGCTTTGGCATGTTGTAAGGCTCCTACCTTGTTTTGATTTTGGATTTTGTTTGCTTTAAAAGAATGTGGAAAATGCTAAATGAGTCTACAGGAAAAGTGAGACAGGCTAATGACAAAAGCGGCACATAAAAGCTTTCTAAAGAAATGTAATTTTGTTCTTGCACATGGGAGATCATAGTTTCTAGTGCCACAAACACTTGGTTGCTGTGATGAGTTAGATTTTTTGGATGCTTGATTTGAAACTGAAGATTAACTTGCACAAGTACTAGATGCTCATAGCTGTACCTGAACTCAGTGCATACTATGTTTTGATTAAGTGAATATATTAAGTGAATAATAGTGGTGCTAAATCACCTGAAAAATCCAATTGCCATTGTCTCCAGTTGGTCATTTTAAATTACTAGGTACTTTGTGGCCTTAATCTCTGCATGGCTCACTTGAATTTTCAGGACTACCGTGGAAATTAATTCAGGTTGGTGAAGTTTTTTTTTTTTGTTTTGTTTTGTTTTGTTTTGTTTTTTGTTTTGTTTTTTGTTTTTTTTTTTTTATTTTTTTTTTATTGTGCCCTAGGAAGAAATTAAACAGCTCTGTGGGAACTGAATTTGAATTGCATTTGGTAAAGGAGAGATGATAGTGTGCATCAGGAAGCAATGAGAATAACAAAACATGGCAGAGCTTCTCAGTTGAGGGAGTGCTGTGCACTCTATGTGTTGGGTAAGGCACAGGTTCTAAAGAGAAAGCTTTGGATCACATCAAGACATTGCTATTTTTAGATTTATGTCATACATAATAATACACTGAAATAAACCTTCATAGATATTTCTTAATACCAGGGTGCTTTGCAAACTGTGATGTTGAATTTACAGACTCTGTGCATGCAATTAAACAGTGCTTGAGCACTGCACATAGGATCTGGGATTTTGTAAGCTATGGACTGCTTAAGTGACAGATTTCACGTGCCAAATGCTTGGTATCCATGGACTTGCTGAAGTGGTTCTCATCTAGAGTCACTGCATGACAGAACTCTGAGATTCACAGGGAGTATTGGCTGGCAAGCAGATCCTAGCAGCCAGGATCATTTGCTTAGCAATGAACTTTGTTGTCAGGATTTTCAGGCGTGGGAAGAGATCTTTAATGACCAAATTGACAATCTTTGGGATGTAGCTTTTCCTAGCCATTCAACTAGCTAAATCTTTTGCTCAGGCTTTCTTTTCTTATCCCTGAATGACATGCAACATCTTTTGTCTCAGCTTGGTAGTACACCATTGCTTTATTGATATCTACCTAGAAGGGCATTTTCTCAGTCTATTGTTTTGGTCTCTATCTCAGTAGTTCACTTGTGCCTCCTGGATCGTGTTGGATATAATGATGAGTACTTACCTTCAATTTCTAGACCCCAGTCATCTACTGTTTCCACAGCATGTCTCACTAGGTTTCAAGAAGACCTCCTTTCTCCGCTGGTACATCTCTTGAGCCAGCCTCCATTGCCCTTTCATTTGGAGATTTCACGTGCAACTTTGTGCTTGTTCTCATCCTTCCATGAAACCATTGCCATGGTTCTTCAGACACCTCCACCAGAAATAATGATGTCTTGAAAGATGTACCATGCCTTTAATTATTACCAGTGTTTCATAGTCTGTTCAGTTTTTCCCCACGTGCCTAAATTTATCTTGTTTTTTGCAGTTTTCTCGAGGAGTTTTGGCAAGGACTTCTCCTTTGTTCTGCTAGATGAGGGCTTGGCAGAGCAGATTAAAGCTTTTAGGAGTTGTTATAGGAATAAACTAATAATGATTTTCAGGTAATGTCAACCAACTGTGCTCAGGAAGTGGAGAAAGGAGAGAGGGAAATGTCCTTGGAGATCAGAGGAGAGATTAGCGGTGATTTAAGAATGCATCAAAAGAAAGTGCCTTGTTACACAACGCCAACTGTGATAATGAATGTGTAATAAGGGCTTGGGAAAATCAGGAAGAGGGAGATGTGAAGGTGGGATTTGACCAGTGCATTGCTCCATCCCTTCTTTTCAGAGAGCTGATCATCTGGAATGACAGCTGTCACCATACTTAAAAGGCAATGTCAAAGACCAGATAAATGCAGTTCTTCAAAGTTATCTCAGTGTTAAATGCACCGTGATGCTATCTCTGAAAACCTGTGAGCTGGTCAGAATAGCTTTAATGCCTGGAATAACTTGGAGCAGTTAGTGCGGAGCTAAGTGGTGATGGTGGGGTGTCAGATCAGGCAGCATGCTCAGGTCCCAGTGGAGGAGAGTGATGGGCTGATGGCCAACATTGTTGTGATGAATCCAAGGATTAGAGATGATAAATATCACAAAGCATAGTCTTAGAGTCCGTGCCCTGTTTCCCTGGGCACCCAGGGCTAGGCTTCTCTTCCAGTTGCATGGTAATACAAATCTCAGAAAGTGTGGGGCTAATTACTTGGTTCACTGATAACTCTCATTTATATGTAACGTTCTCTCCCACAGGGAGTCTAAAGTAGCTTGCAACTGCTAGCACTGCCACGGTGCAGCTTGAACCAGAGGTGAGAGAGGCAGCAAGTGCACAGCACCCTGCTGGGGAGGCTTTGGAAGAAGTTATCCAAAGAAACATTTGAAAGTTGCATTTACCAAGGGATTTTGGATTTCCAAGCAAAGCTACCACTCTGGTGTTCTGTCTGAATGGTCCACACAGAGCAAATATGGTGGGGTCCACTCACCCACTGACCACTGATTGCTGTCAGCAGAATGGCACTAAGGATAAGGAAGAGGCCGAGGTTCTCAGTGCTTCTTTACATCTGACTTTAAAAGTCACATCAGTTGTCCTTGGGGTACTCTGCCCCCTGACCTGAAAGCTTGGTATGGAGAGCAGAACAAACCCCCTACAATTCAGATGGAAACAGTTAGAGATCTACTACTCCACCTGAGGGTGCTGAGGGAACTGGCAGAGGAGACAGACAAGCCTCTTTCTCCTTTCTATCAGTGTTCCTGATCCTCCAGAGGACTGGAGGTTTTCCAGTATGACTCCCATCTACAAAAAGGTTTGTAAGGAGGATCTGGGGAACTGCAGGCCCGTCGGCCTGATCTTGGTGCCAGAGGAGGTTATGGAACAGATCATCTTGAGTGAGATCACGTGGCATGTGTAGGACAGCCAGGGGATCAGGCCCAGCCAACATGGGTTCATGAAAGGCAGATCCTGCTTGACCAGCCTGATTTATGATCAAGTGACCCTCCTGATGGGTTAGGGAAAGGCTGTCAACATAGTCTACCTAGACTTCAGCAAAGCTTTTGACACTGTCTCCCACAGAAAAGCTGGCAGCCTGTGGCTTAGACAGGCACACTTGTTGCTAGGTAAAGAATTGGCAGAAGGGCTAGGTGCAGGGTGTGGAGGTGAATACATTTAAATAAGCTGGCAATCCATCCTGAGTGGTGTTCCCCAAGGGTTGGTATTGGGGCCTGTCCTATTTAGTATCTTTGTTGATGACCTGGACAAGGGGATTGAGTGCACTCTCAGTAAGTTTGCAGATGACATCAAGTTGGGTGCAAATGTGGATCTGCCTGAGGATAGGAAGGCCCTACAGAGGGATCTGTACAGGTTGGATAGCTGGGCTGAGGACAATGGGGTGAAGTTAACACGACCAAGTGCCAGGTTCCACACTTTGGATACAACAACTCCAGGCAATGGTATAGGCTTGGAAGAAATGTACCTGGGGGTGTTGGTTGATGCGTGGCTGAACGTGAGCCAGCACCGTGCCCAGGTGACCAAGAAGGCCAATGGCTTGTATCAGAAATAGTGTTGCCAGCAGCAGCAGCAAAGTGATCATCCCTCTGTACTCAGCCCTGTAGGACACACCTCGAGTACTGCGTTCAGTTTTGGGCCCCTCACTACAAGGTGTCCAGAGAAGAGCAACAAAGCTGTGAGGAGTCTGAAGCACAAGTGTTGTGGGGAGCAGCTGGGGGAACTGAGGTTGTTCGATCTGGAGAAGAGGAGGCTCAGTGGAGACCTCATCGCTCCCTACAACCTGAAAGGAGGTTGTGGCAAGGTGGGGGTCAACCTCTTCTCCCACGTAACTAGTGATAGGACAAGAGGGAACAGTTGTGCTTGGGGAGGTTCAGGTTGGATATTAGGAACAATTTCTTCTCCAGAACTGGAATGGGCTGCCCAGGGAAGTGGTGAAGTCACTATCCCTGGAGGTGTTCAAGAAACGTTTAGATGTTGTACTAAGGGACATGGTTTAGTCTGGAAATATTGGAGGTTGGTGGATGGTTGGACTAGGTGATCTTAGAGGTCTTTTGCAACCCTTCTGATTCTGTGAGTCTGGGATTCTATGAATAACATTCTTGTGTTTATGAGACATGCAGACAGAGTGCAAAAAGAGCAGTGTCCCCTTTCCCAAGTTAATATTTAGACAACGCTAATGCTACCTGTTTTTTTGTTTGTTTGTTTGTTGTTGTTGTTGTTTTGTTGGTTTGTTTTTCTTTTCATAAATACTTCTATTTCCATTGTTCTGTGTTTCCTGGAAAGCTTTGGGACTACGCACTTCAAACAATTTAAGTACAGTGTTTAGCCCTTGCCTTACCATTCACTTTCTTGGCGGAGTTTGGCTTGCTGTTCTAGAGCATCTGATTACAGGATACATATTTTCAGTTTTAATTCCTTGGTGTGTCTTTTCTCAAATTACCTCTTTCCTTGCCAGCGGTGGAGGTGAGGTCCACCACAAAGTAATGACTAGCACTGGCCACGTGCATACTTCTCCCTTCTTGCAGTCGCTCAGCCCCCACCAAGCGCCTGTGTGCCAAATGCCTGTGTGGTCTTAATAGTAGCTGAGACAAACACAGAGGCTCTCAGACCACTCTTATTTTTGTTACCTGACTGCAGCTGGTGAAATCCACCAGCTCAATGTGTAGAGGCCTTGTATCAGCCTCATAGACTGTTGGTGGCATAGCCACAGTGCCCTGAAAAACTCCTACCAGTTGATGCTGTGTCCAGTTAGTTCAAAATTGTGTTGCCGTGTCCTAACTGTACTTCTCTTTGTGTACGTACTTTAATTCCATATATGCAACAAATACTGACTATGAAAGCAGGGAGGGCTTTGAAAGAGAGATCAACACCCTTTTCCTTTATTTATGTTTGTCTTTGCAATCCAACTGCTTGATTTATGGATATGACCCTTGCAGATGCTGGCGAGTTATGGCAGCGGACTGCACTGTGGTGCAGCAGTGAGGAGTAGTCTCCTGCAAGAGGAAAGAAGACCTTCTACAACTGAACTTTAGCACTAGGAATGGGATTTTTTGAAGGTAGAACTGCAATTGCCAAAAATATATCTACATCTCTCTTCAAAGTGGCTTCCAAGCATACAAGTGGGAAGCAAGCAACTTACCATACCAACCTCCTTCCAGTTCTTGACAATGCAAGGCAAACCCTTTGGCTTTGTTCAGTGAAAGATGACAGTAAGCTTTCAGAAGTTGGTCTCTGCAGCCAGTTCTGCCAACGTGCAATGCACATTTCATTGCTGCCAATCTTAGTCTGCATCCTGTGCTGTGTCTCCCAAACGCTCTGGGGAGGAAATTAGCGTGATCACCATGATACTATTCTTGTGTGAAATCGTCAAAGCCACTGTCCTCTTTTATACTTACTAAATGAATCCTTAGGGAAAAAGTCTAGAATTTGAAAGAGTGAAAAATCCTTTGTTCTTAGAAGTGTAATATGACCGCTCCAGGTATGTGATGACTGCAGGCAGCAGAAGGAGCAGAAGGCTGGCTAAGCAGTACTTCTACAAGAAGGAATAAAATGGAGTCAACGAACGTTAGGTGTGTAGGACATGGCTCCCTGGCTGCTCTACCCAACACCTGTTTAATCTTGTTCTGCTAGGTGCTAGCAGCTTTTGGCAGTGTGCAGTGATTAGTGCTCTGTGTCTTTCTGCACTGCTCCTCTGTGTATCCTGGGGCTAGGATTAGGTTACAGCCCCGAAACAGCACGGTTGTCTGCATTGACTGAGAGGTGAATAGGAAGGGCAGAGTGGTGTTGATGGACTGAAATATCTTCTGTGTTTGTTTCTCTTCTCTGGAGGAGAGATGACATTATTTTCATTTGTAGTCTCTCTGTCCCTGACCTAAACATGTGGTGTCCAATTTCCTTCCCTGGCAGGTGACCTGGAAAATGAGGACTGGTGTCTGGGTTCAGAACTGACTCCAGCAGCAATAAAGACTGAACCAGCGTTGTGCGAGACGTCAGGCCTTGCTCCCTCTGTCAGTCTCACTGTCACTGCCATGTCGCTGGACGGGGAACAAGCTGAGCTGCATACTGATGCCCTGGTACTTGCAGACTTTCTCTTCCCTTTGTGCAATTAGATACAGATTCTCCTAGAACACTGCCTCCTCTGTGCCAAAGGTGTCAATTCAGGTTTCTCACCAAGGTCTCTGCTTTAACATTTTCTAATGCTTGTTGGTATCCTACTACTGCTGTAGAGTTTGTGTTTCAAAACTCATATCCGCATCTTTATGTCTTACTGGTTGGATGCAGTTTTCTTTTATGATAGACAATGCAAAAGCCTGGAGCTGATGCTTTTAAAAATTATTTTAACAGTCTCAAGTGAACCGGGCACAGCTGAAGTGACTCATTTGTACTGTGGAGTCTGTAACAAGCTAGGAGTCCAGAATGACTTGCCTTAGCACTGCTGTGTCTTCCCCTAATCAGAACGAGACCCCAGGACTGAAGAGTTTTCCTTTTTGCGTGCTAAATCACTTTTTGCCAGGTCTATCAAGCTCTGACACTTTGAGGTGCTGCTGCTTCCGTACCAACTTGCTGAGTAAGAACAATTTACGATGCCTTTCTGCCCATACCTGGAGCAGCCAGTGGGCATTCATGAGGGCTTAGTTCGACTGTGGTTGAGTTCAGGAGTTTGAATGGCAGCAGCTGATGGTTCCCCCTCAGTGGAGGAAATACTATGACAGCTGTCAGTCCCTGGGATGCAATTGCTCCAGGTGGAGTTAGGCTGTGTTGAAAATGAACATTCCCTCTTGGATGGGGATCAGAAATATGTGCAACAGAAATTATTTCATGAGAAACTGGGAAAACTAAAAAACATTACTTTCCTATAGTTCTCTTGTAGTCTGCATATACTGTCCCTAGTAAATGGTCCCATCACAGCTTGGGATGCTGTGATACTACAGAGAGTATCTTGGAACTAACTGGTGGCTCACTACCATTGCACAAATTAGTTACACTGTTTTTCTGGGAGAGATTTTGGCCACATTGAGCATGTTGAGGTGCCAGACTGACTTCCTCAAGCCTGGGATTGTAGAATTCAGGCAGACTGGACAGCAGCTTGGCAGCCTGGTGAGCTAGCCTTGTCAACAAGCAAGTCAGATGTCCTCTAAACATAATTCAGCCACAGTCCTCTCTATTACAGTTCCTCTGCATGGTGAAACAAACTTGGGGTCAATAACACAGCACTCAGCGTCTCACTCCCAGATGACAGTGGTCTCAAATGAGTTCTCCCTGCTGCCAGGAGCATTGCTGACTGCTCAAACTGGCTGTGTAGTCCAGCAGATCCTAGTGGCAGCTCTGTTGCTAAGAGAAGTAATTTGAGTGGGTTGCTTGCTATCTTTCAGTCTGAGATGTCATCTCTGAGGCATAATCTTTTATTTAACTAAATACAGTAATAAAAAACGCCACAGCAGGATTAGTCAGGGCAACATTTTCTGTAGCCTGGCTGGGCAGCGTTTTCTGTAGCTTGGCTAAGCAGAATTGTGTGAAGCTGCTAAAGCTTTGCCTGCAGCAGAGTAGGAGAGGCAAATCTCTCCGTTTATGGAGTATTCATCCTTGTATCCTTCAGTTAAGATCTGAAGATGTGTGCTTTGGGTTTTCATGCTCTTAATTTCTCTTTTCTAGATGAAACCACTGAGCCAGAAAGCTCTTCCGGAGATTAAATTGGAGCCTCATGAAGTGGATCAGTTTCTGAATCTCTCTTCTAAGGAAGGTCTGTTAATTACCTACCTAGTATGCAAGGGAGATGACCAGAATGCACGATGAGTGTACTTTACCCTGATTAAATATTTGCCTTCCTTGTTTGCCATGTTAATCCTTACGCTGAAGCTGTTGCCTTCCAGGGATTTGAATCAGACTGCTAAAAAGCCAATCTTTCTGACCTATTTATGTGGATTTTTTCTAAATTTGTTTTTGTCTTCAACAAAATTTTGTGTCATCACAAAAAAAATTATCCCTGTTTTGTCTGTGACGTGTTAACAATTATGCAGTTGCTGGAGAGAGCTTGAATCCTTAACGTAACAAGATTATTTAGGTTAGAAGAGATCTTAGAAGAGAAGATTTCTCTTCTAGCCTAAGATGGGACTTAAGGCATAGAAAATAAGTACAAGTGAAAATTTCACTAATTTAGATCTCTTTGCCTTAAGCTGAAAAAGAAAGCATGTGAGTTTATATGAAATTAAGTTAGAAGCATGTGATTTTAGTGCATTTGTTTCAATTCAGGTCTGAGAACCACCAGGGTCCCTTTCTACTATATAAATTAAGTAGTAGGAAGAGTGATGATCCCTTCATTTAGTGTTAAACACAGCTTTATGGCACATAATCTATTGACCTAAGAAAACTTTGAAAGAGCCAAATATTTTGGCTGAAATTTAAGAAGATAACTGCATCTCAGTTAGGAATGCTTGATATTTTGTTAGTGAATTCATTTATGTAGATAAATAGAACTGCTCTAGGAAGGGACGCAACTGGCTTAGCAGCTAGGATAAAGGGAGTTTATATTTTAACCTAAAATGCAGATGAAATTGCTTGATTTGTGAGATTAAGGAACTTACTATCTTACAAGAGTAAGTAAGCAACTGCTAGAGTTAATATGCTAGCCCAAAAGAGCTCGTGTATAATAACTTTTTTGTTACTTTTTCTCCCTTCGTCCTTCACCACTTGATCTTTTCAACTCAAATTTGTAAAACTTCTCTAGAAGAATCCAGTCCTATATCTTCCAACTGTAATTGCTGTAAATTTACTTAAAAAAAAAAAAAAAAAACCACACAAAAAAATGGATGTCCAAAACAGCCATAATTAGTTGCTCATGTAATCTGAGTAGGTGAGACATTGTGCTCTTTCTCTTGATCCGGTCCCGTTTGGTCAGCTTGCCAGTTGTAGCACAGGTTCTCTTGGCTGCCAGTGCTTATGGCTGTGGATAGCACAATGTTGAGAGAGATTCCTGGGGTTGCTTCTTTTGCTGCTCCTGGTCCACTAAAGCCTTCACTGTCAAGAGGTTGTCATTACCAACCAGTTGTGTCAGAAGAGACCCTTAGGGGATAGAATTTCTCTTTCCTTAACATATTATATGAACATTATCTTCTCTTGAAAAGTACTGGCAATGTGTTAAATCCATAGCAAGGCTGGGAAAGACTGTTGTTTTTGGAAAGAAGGCATGCCGGCTCAGAGCCCTCTCTGTTAATGTGGTTTCCCAAGCAGGGTATTCATGCTGGAGGCTTATACTTAAATCTCAAGGCTTTTGGAGTGTGGAAGTGTAGGCAGAAATGACTGGAACAGATGAGCATAGCCTTGTTTTGTCAGTTGGACCTAAAGATAGCTGCTGTGTTTCATTCCTCCTTTAGAGGCCTGCATGCTCTGAAGATCTTCCAAGTTGCCACATTTGCTTGATCCATCATTTAGCAAAGGGTCCGAGTCCTGGAAACTGGGTGGTGACTGTATCAGTGGCTCTGGTGAAGGCTTATGTTAGCACCTCCAACCCTTACGTTGTATTTCTCTCTTGCCATGCAGCAGTTGATCCCCTGCATTTGCCTCCAACCCCTCCCAGCAGTCATGGCAGTGACTCTGAGGGAGGGCAGAGCCCAGCTAGATCTCTCCCTCCTTCAAGCCCAATCCAGCTGCAAGCCGCAGCTAAAGTGGCATCACGCACAGCTTCAGCACTCTCCAATTCCCCTCTCCTGACTGCACCACATGTAAGTTGAGCTGTTTTTTTTTAACATCTGTCAGTTATTTTTTAGTGGTTTTTTTTAATGTGTGTATGTTTCTGTTTGTTTTGCTTTTTTAGCTTTTAAATGACTGTTTTTGCCATACATTTGCTAATTTCTGTTGTTCTTTGAATGAACCCAGTTCTGATCAAAACTGCATATCCAGTAATTCTTGTTCAATTATCTATCCTGCTCCCACAGGGAATGACATGTACCTCTCTAATTGAGGCAGGGTTGAGCACTGTTATGAGGTTTCTTCCGGTCTGGATTGTGTTTTATGTTAGGATCCAGCCCTACTGGGTTAATTTGTCCCTAATACATCTACATCTGTCCTCTTGTTGCTATGTCTTGGAAATCAAGTGGTGATTTTTAGGGAGGGATTTTCAGCACTGCTTCTCATTTGTCTCTTTCCCTGCTTGAGCCAAGAGAAGCTTTACTGGTGGCCTCAGTATGTTCAGAGCTGGGCTGAAAGCATCTCAGTCTCTAAATGGAAGCTACATAAAAGGTCTTCTCCCTCCATTCCTTCCAGTTGCAAGAGACTGCTGAGTTAGTGTGCAGAGACTCTGTTCCTTAACACCTTTTCTGGGGCTGTGTGCACTGTGTTACATTTCTTCATTTCTGTGACACTTGCAGAAATTGCAGGGGACTGGCCCACTCATTCTGACAGAGGAGGAGAAGAGGACACTGATAGCAGAGGGGTACCCAATCCCTACCAAACTGCCCCTGACAAAAGCAGAGGAGAAAGTGCTGAAGAAAATCCGCAGAAAAATAAAGAACAAGGTAAATAATGCTCATTTAACATCTTTGCTGGGTAATTCCTACTCAGCCTTCATTTAAAAATGTTGCAGTGTTTCAGTACCAATGACCCGTAGTACTGCTGAATGCTGTAAGATGTCTTTTAACAAAGTATTTTTCTTTGTTCCTAAACACATCCATCACACCGTGACAGTGCCTCTCTGTCTAGGTATTTACCTGAACACATAAACAATGGGGTATTTAGCAAGCAGGGTATCAAGTTGCCATTGCCTGGCTCCATTTTAAAAACTGTTTGATCCTTTCCCTTATGGATAGGCAAAGACTTGCGTGTTCTTTCCGTAGTGTTGAAGGTGTTCTTTTCCATTGTTTCATGTTTTAAAGTCTGACTTTGTATTTCCTTGCCCTAGTCTTCTGATCACTGAATTCCTCGACTTTTGAATGAATAGTTGACAACAAGGCTGTGAAATGCCCTGCAAGTCTTCTCTTTCTCCTCAGATGGCAAAGAGTTAGTGGAGGAAAGCATTTTTTCAGACTTAGCCAACTCATTCATTCTGGAGAATATTAGCACACCTTTGAAGGCTGATGCATTGTTACTGGTTTTGCTGACAGAAGTGTAGATTTGCCCATACTGAATTGAAATGTGGTCTAATTTTATTTATTTATTTATTTATTTTCACCAAAAAATTGTAAAGTTTCCTTGTGCATTTTATCATGCACGTTATTAGAGACATTCGTACTGGGGGGAATTGCTAGAGGCCTTTTGGTCGAACTCCCTGCTCTGAATGCAGAGTAAGCTTAGATCAAGTTACTAAATGGCTTGTCCAGTCGTGTTTTGTTGTTTGAGTGATGGGTCCCCAGCTTCTCTGGGCAACCTGATCCATATGAGGTTGCTTTTTTGGATGAAAAATAAAACACAATCTTAATGTTTAATTGAAGTTTCTTTTGTTGCAAGTTGTATTTGATGTTCTTGTCATTTTGCTGTATACCTCTGAGAAGGTTGACTTAATCTTTGCTAGAGCAATAGGATTCCCTCCTTACTTTTATCTTTTTAAATCTGAACAAACCCAGATTTCTTTGCCTCTGTTGATACACCATGTGCTCCAGCATAATTACTGTAGCAGAGGCTGTCCTCTGGACTTGCTCCAATATGTCCGAAATATTTATTTCGAAGTCCCAAACTTCACGTGGTTCTCAACTGTGGTATTGCAGGTGCTGAGTAGATGGGAAGAGATAATTCTTTTGACCTACTGGCTACACTCTTGTAACATAGATCAGCTCTGGTTGATGTTCTTTGCTATGGGGGCATATTGCTGATTTATGTTTGACTGACTGTCTATCAGAATCCCCAAGTCTTTTTCTGCAAAACTGCTTTCCGACATATGCATGGGTTTTTCTTTGACCAGAAGCAAGACTTTCTTCTGGCATCGTCTTTTAGTATTTGTGCTAGGATATTCTCTGCAGATTAATCTGATTTGCTTTTTAAGGTTAGTTCTCTAAGAGCAGCGAGTGATCTTTTTTCTACTACTGAGAGGAGCTGTCTTGCTTCAGAATGTGGAAATGGACCAAGACAGTGCTTTGCTTGCCAAGAACAGGAATGAGAACAGCACTGAAGCTTGAACCTAATAATGTCAGGCCTTTTTACTAGTTTATTAATTCATCTCTGCTGTTGTTTTTTTTTTTTTCTTTTCAAATATTTGGTGTTTTGCTTCCCTTTTCCTTAGATCTCTGCCCAGGAAAGCAGAAGAAAAAAGAAAGAATACATGGACAGTCTGGAAAAAAAGTAAGCCAGCCCCCTTCCTGTTTCAAATGGGCCAATAGCACTGGTTGCTGAAATGGGAAGGGATCCAGCTGTTGATGCTGGGACTGTTTTGTGCACAAAGTTCCAGCTGCCATCTCGTGGTTGTGGCTGAGAAAAGGCCCTTCTTTAGTCTGCTTGTCCATTTGCTGGGGTGCTGCATACATGGTGGTGCGTGTTGGTGGCTATGCCTGCCACCAACGCATAGCTAATGTGCTGACAAAGACCTTAAACCTTAAGGAAGACAAAACCTATCTACTATTAGCCTTCCACTCGGGCAAATGTGCTAGTCTAGTGGATAAGCATTACCCATGGAAAAGTAGGGTTAGAGTGAATATAGTCTGTTTTCTGGTACAGATGTAGACAGAAATAGGAAGTAAGTGAGCCAAGACTTCCTGGGAGAATAAGCAGGGCTCAGAGAAAGAACATGTGACCAATTGTCTTCCTTTAGCAGGAAAAGGCCAACCCCTCAGTTAGTGATTTATATCCCAGTTTAATCTTTCTTGTAAGAAAGAAGTGTTCTGGTATTTTTCTTATGCACTTCACCAGATGGATCTGCTAAAATCCATGTACCATTTTTTGTGATATCCTCAAGGTAATTTCCTTTTGTTCGAATCTCTTTATGGATGAGCCTTGATTTCTCAGAGTTAGACTCTAGTGAATTTCTAGCATATATGTACAGATACAAAAGCATTTCCCTTTCCCTTTTTCCTCACACAGCTATTTAGGGTGAATCATACGTGTCTTATAGGAGTCCCATATTTTTATTTTGACTTCTTGTGTAGCAGGTTATATGATAATATCTTTTAATTTAGGCGGGTTTCGTGGGACAGTGAAGAAACGAGTACTCTCTTGGAAATAAATCTTCTGGCTTATTAGCCTCTATAAACAAAAGTCAAAGGATGTGATTTCAGAAGCATGGCATTTGTTGAATTACTTAGTGTGGTACCTAACAATGAAATGCACACATAGATGCACAAAACAATTGCTAACAACATAATCAGGGCATATTCAGTGACATATAAAGTATCTGTCTTCTGGTCTGATGCACAGAGAAAGTCATAGCAGGGTCTTTCTTATTGCTATTTCAAGGAGTAAAAAGTCGTTACAGACCATCCTGAATAAACTGGACCTATTGGGGTATAGTTGACTATTATAGACAGATGTTCTATAGCTAGTAGTATCTATTGCAATGCCAGCAACACCATGAAGCAGGATTAAATATTATGACTGAATTTAGTTGGTGTAGCTTCTTCATTAGATGTAGGAAAAATCACAGAGCTCTATGTGACAGTAAATTTGGGTTGTTTTACAAGTTTTTGAATGTAAAGAACAGTCATTTATTAATCTTTGCTTGTGTTGACTCCAGAGTTGAGAACTGTTCAAATGAAAACAGTGAGCTACGTAAGAAGGTTGAAGTCCTGGAAAGTACTAACAGGTACAGTATGAAGGGAGTAGAAAAAAAATAAAATAAAAAATAGATGGAGCATGACAGTAAAAAAGTAAAATCCGGAAATTAAGACATCAGTTGAAATGTGAAGAATAGCTGTATCTGATCTGGTTAATGTCAAAGAAAGACGATGGAGAGTGGTTATTGTGACTGTGCAATGTGATGTAAGATGTAGGGGCTTTGGTGTCAGCTCTAAAACTGTCTCCCTAGCACGTGGTGTGTTTACCTTTTATTACCCTTCTTTGTGTTCTTCTTTTGCACAAGATTAGTTACTGATAACAAACAAAAAACTGCAGCCCAACTCTCCAAATTGTCCTTTGTTAGTGAAAGTCTGCTTTGACAGGAGGCCTTGACCTGGAACATGACACTTCGAGAACTTAGTTGCTTAGTTGCTCTGAGTCAATGTTAGTTTATTCTGGATTGCTAGATATCACTGCAATTGTTGAACACTGTTCTGATCATCTCACACGCCATTAATATCTTTCATTTTAGGAAATACAACTTCCTTTGTAAGGATAATCAGCTTCTCATTTTTTCATTTCTGAAGAAAGAGGCGTCTCAGTGGTAACTTTTTCAAAAGATGTATAGCAGAAAATTATCTATAGCTGAGCTTTGAATTGGATATTAACCAAGAGTGGAGTGTTAGTCATGGCTTATGCTCAGTGTGTTCTCTAATGAACGCAAGTTCCAATGAGTAGGTACTAGATGAGCCCACTTTTAATACCTTCTGGTTAGAGGCATTTGAAATGATGGTTGCATACTGCCACTGAACATGACGGTAGCAGTGAAGTGCGGGAGAAAGCTGGATTTTATAGATAAGACCCACAGTCGTGAAAAATGGCCCTAAAGGTTGTCTGGCAGCCAATGTATTGCTAATTGACTGGCATGTGTTGTTTCTAATCTCTGGATCCAATCTCTGGTTTCATGGAGCGAGACCCTCTAGCACTGTAATTTGCTGGAGGGTGTCTCCCACACACTGCTCATGCATACAGACATCTGCTGCTTTGAAAGGAGCCAATCCATTTCTGTTCCTCCTGTATCTTCCTCCAGGGTTTTACATAAAAGAGCTAGGAATTGTTCTGTAGGTGTTGGGTAGAGTTGTCTCTCTCAGAATCTGTTCCAGGAGGTATTGAACCCAGCTGCTATAAGGAGGAGTGCAGTTGTGAATGACCAGTCAGGGAAAACCTGTTGTCAAGCCTTAAATTTTCTGCCTAGTTTGACTAAATTTGGTCAACTTTTTACATCTCTTGAGCAGGTCAAGATACAGTCATGACAACTGCTCTGTTAATATTTTTCAGTTTTTTGGGCAGGGCATCTTCTTTGTTATTTTATTATCCTAATACCCTAATGCTAACTGCTTTAAAATTATTTAGCTGTCTGTGTGATATTATCCCTCATACTCAGAACATATGCGATGAGTTGTATTGTTTACTTTCCTATGCAATAGCACCGATAGTGATTTGCAGTGTCCTGCAGAGAAGCAGTTGTTCCTGACTCTCTGCATAAAAATTCTTGTATCTTACGGTGGTGCTGGTTTGGGTATTGAGATACAAACTGTACCTAAAAACTGCTGAGGCTGCAAAATCGAGTACTGAAAAATTTGTAGAAGTTCCTGCTTTCACCAAGCCTGAATTATGTAACACCAAATTGTGGTGTTTTGTTTTGTTTTTGTTTGGATTGGTTTGTTTTGCTTTTAAGATCTCACCCCAAAGAGCCACTTTCTCTCTTTTAGTGTGTGGCTGTGTTAACTTGTTCAGAGAATGGTTCCAGACCCTTTCTTAATGTACGTCAGTTGCTTTCTACAATGAATTCAAAATGACTGGTTTCCTCGTTTGTACAAAGCCTTGATGTGTCATTCAGAAGCTGTGCAAATGTTTCAGCATCCTGTGACTGGTGCTTCCATCTCGTGCTTAGGCAGGGATCAAAGCTCATGAAGAAGTGAAGGTCGGATTGTGCAGTGTCAGTTTATTCTTTGATGCCCAAATTTAAACACTTAGGACCTTGTTTTTCTAAGTTCATAGCATGTAGTCATGCACACGTGTAACTTATTTAATATGCCCAATGCATGGACCCAGTTGACTTCAGCTGCAGCCTTGAGCATTTAATGCAGTAAAAAAATGAAGACTTCTTTTAAGGTTTCATTTAAAAGTCGATCTACAAGCATTATAGCTGCTTTTTATTTGCAGAAAATCAGAAGAGTTGAAAAAGGTAACAGGAAAATAACACTGTGATTACATGTGGAAATGTTCATGCATTCAGTGTGGATGAAGTCAAAGTTGTTGTGCTGTTTTGCTTTTTTTTAAAAGTTGTTGGAAAATTGGGCTGTACCTGCTCACTTAAAAGTTTATGCGCATGTTTGTGCAGTCAGTGTTGTGTTTTTATAGTCTGGCTGGAGTTGAGAGGAACTGACAGGCAATTCCCTAAATATGCAACTATTAAACACCAGAGTTTTCCTTCTGTATCTGCAACCAGTATTTCAGAGCATGGTGTTATTCTATATATAGAACAAATTTTGCACAGATACATACCTAAGACTTCAGGGAAACCCTACTTACATTTTGAAGTCTGGCTCCAAACCATGGAAGCACTGCAATTTCTTCTGCTAAAAGAGTAGCATGAAAAATTTTAGAAGAACCTTCCCTGAGAGACTGCCTTAGCCTGAAATTCTGGATCTGAAAAGATTTGATGCAAATGTGCAAATGTGGTCCAAAAAAATTGCATCCAAAAGTATCTTCTTTGCCTTTCATATATCTTAAAAGGAAGGCAGGAGTCTGGGGATCAAGATGCAGGGGAGTTTTTAATTCTCATTAATGTGAGTGGGTGTCTGCAACATTTTTGGCTTCTTCAGTATTAGAACACTAGCATATGTTTCCTCTCCTAATTTAAGTGACTCAGTCTCTTACAAGAAACCCATCCAAGTTCCTTCCTAAGGAGTTTTCTCAAAACTACAGGAACACATTATTACATGTGTGTTTGTTATGTCTTGTAGCCACAAGTGAGTCAGGATCTCATTGGCTTTGGGGCACTGCTGTCTTAAAAGGGTGTGAAAAAAAGCTGACATCAAGACTTGAACTGACTTGTCTCCTTTGCCAAGAAGGCTTGAACCATTCATCTAGTGACACTGGGACCTCACAGAAACTGCCATTAGTCTAGGTTTTGTTTGTGCTCCATGACACCAGTGTTGTCTAGCTGGGAGCAGTGGCTATTTAGGCTTAAAGACAGTATTGAAACGCCAGGTACTGTGTGTGTGATGTGTGAGAAGTACCTTTGTTTTTCACTTCTATTAAATCTGCATTTATAACTATATTGATGGCTGCTTTTCTTTTGGTAGGAAGAAATAGGTAGAAATAGGAATTAGCATGTGATTGAGAGTGTAAATATTGTTGAAACACATGAATAATGCATGCAGGTAGCTGCTAGAGTTGCTCTGGTGAAGTAATGACAAGTAAGTTGTGCAGATATCCACTCTGACAAGTATCTCAAAGGCAGTGGCTTTATAAATACAATTGGGACATTTTGCAGTGCTCTTGCTCCTGCTTAAGCCGTTGTTGTAACTCCCAGTCAAACTGAATTGTGTATCAGTCTGACCCACAAGGGTTTATCAGCACCAAAACCGCCAGACTTCACTGGTTTACATGGCTGTTCCTTCATTTGAGGCTGATAAGCCTACTTTGACAAGTCTTCTTCAAGAAGAGAAGGATTTGGATTTAAGTTGCGATGAGACGTCTTGCACTTCATACCACCTTCATAACAGCTGACCAAGGTTGGCAGCCCTGGAGCAACTCCTTGTTTTTTAAGCATCAGGACAGTGTTTTTATGCTGAAGTGTCTGATGAAAAAAATACTGGGTTTTCATGTACGTAATTCAAGTGAGAATATCAGTGGATTTGTTTGTTTTGCTTTGGAGTATTGTGATCTTTCAGTGAAAATCTTACCTTTATAGGACAGGCAGAGGAGTAATCTATGTGTGAAGCTGGAATAAAAGAGAACATTTTTTCTCCTTCTAAAATCAAAGTTAGGTTTTGTTCCTCAAAATACTGCTTTGAGGAGTGCTATATTGAGGAAGCCTCCCAGGTGACTAGGTCCTGCGGAGACAGATTTCCTCTGCTGACTGAAAACATCGCTGGAAGCAGAGGGGAAGCCTTGACTTGTTGCTTACTCTGGTAGTGAAAAGTGTCCTTCTGAAGAGAATTTTGTGAATGCACACGTTAAAATAAGACATCATGGACAGAGTGGATTTGCTGGGAGTGCTGAAAGAGAAAGCAGGAGTCTTCAGTTACTTTACAGCTTTCCTATGAGGTGCTTCTCTTGGCAGGGAAAAGCGTAAAAGCACGTTCACACCTCCTGCGGAGGTGACCCTCTAATTGAATATCACTGGGAAATGTGTCAGACATAGTGAAAATAATCCCTGTGGGTACAAAGCCCCTTATGCATGCTGCATTGGGATTGCATTATCTCTTGCTAGGATTTAGCCACTGGCAGTATGTTTCAGTCAGAGCGTTCTTGGTCTTTCTACTAATACCGTTCTTCAGAGCAGAGGACTGCTCCAGAGAACTGCTCCTTAGCCTTCTCTCCTTACTTCAGATCATTCCTGCAGTCATCCAGTAGCAATGAAGGCAGCTTGTGTGTAGGAAAGATCTCTTCACCTTTGAATCCAGTCTTCCAGCATTTCCTCTTCATATAAAAAAGAACGCTCCCATTTTGATGATGGCAGAGTAAACTACCATCATATCGTATCTGAGCAAATAAACTTGCTTCTTGCTCTCACATCAGCTCTTGCTCCTAGTTTGGAAAATGCCCCTGTAGCCTGTCATCTCCAACCACTGAGCCTGTGTCTGCTGAGAAGATAACAGAAGCTCTGTTCAAGTGACATGGGAGAGAAAGACATTTTATGTGAATGCAGTTGGTCAGAAAGGTGAGAGATGTACCTTCTATGAATAGCTGCAAAATTATACTTTTCAAAATGAACATTTTGGAATCAGTGCTCCGGGCCCACTCTTCCCAGCAGGTTTTTTTAATGGGACTCAAAATGGCAGAGATGAGCAAAACTGCATGTTCTCTATTGATATTCTCACCAGCCATTAGCTGTTTTTTCACTTATGCCTCCACAAAAAGTGGCAAGAGTGATCAACATTTCAAGTTTGCAGCCCCCAAGCCAAGGAGGAGGAGGAGAGCTCCTTCCTTCTCATCCCACACAGCTCTTCTCTGTCAAACCTAATGATCACAGAGTCACAGAAACACCAAGGTTGGAAAAGACCTACAAGATCATCCAGTCCAACCATGCACCTATCACCAATAGTTCTCACTAAACCATGTCCCTCAATACAAAATCCAAAAGTTCCTTGAACACCTCCAGGGTCGGTGACTCCACCACCTCCCTGGGCAGCCGATTCCAGCGCCTGACCACTCTTTCAGAGAAGCAGTATTTCCTAATGTCCAGCCTAAATCTCCCCTGGTGCAACTTGAAACCATTCCCTCTAGTTCTATCACCAGTTACACGAGAGAAGAGGCCGACCCCCAGCTCACTACAACCTCCCTTCAGGTA
>JAOWBP010040754.1:0-20792 GCA_028571105.1 Tragopan temminckii
AGGGAAGGGAAGGGAAGGGAAGGGAAGGGAAAGGAAGGGAAGGGAAGGGAAGGGAAGGGAAGGGAAGGGAAGGGAAGAGAGGAAAAAGGGGGAAGGGAGAAGGGGGAGGAAAAAGGAGGAAGGGAGAAGGGAAGGGGAGAAGGAAGAAGGGGGAAGGAAAAGGGGATAGGAAAAGAGGAAAGGAAAAAGGAGAAAGGAAAAGGGGAAGGGGGAAGGAAAGGAGGGAGGAAAAAGGAGAAGGAAAAGGGGGAAGGGAAAAGAGGAAAGGAGGGAAAAGAGGGAAGAAAAAAGGAAAAGAGGCAAAGGAGAAAGGAAAAGGGGGAAGGAAGAGCAGAGCGCTGCAGCAGACTTTTTGCCTCTGTGCACACTACCACCAAGCTACAGAAATTCCCAGGCGACATCAAACAGTGTCACACACGGTGCCTTCCCCTCCCAGCAGCCCAGATGTGTTCATTAGAGCACGCTGCACGGGCTGCATCCAGTGATGAAAACGTGCCTTGGACACTGAGGTGACGGGCACGGGAAAAGGCTCCTGTATCACCATGCTCCAGCTGAGCTGTGTGTGAGCAGTGATGGAACGCTCTGCCCGCATCTCCCTTACTCAGAAGATCCCATGCAGCCCCACTAAGCCAGCTGCTTCAACAACTGCACTGGGACAGTGTTCTCATCACCCCCTGTCTGACCTGACAGCCCTCAGAGGGGATGTCCTCCTTCTGGATTCATTTTCAAACACTAAAAAAATATACCCTGTATAAGATGAAGGGATTTTTCTGTTCTGACACGACAGTTAAAAATCTCACCCATTTATCATGATGGTCCCACGTTCAATTCTGCCTTCCTGGAAATCACTTTGGGAATGGGAAAGACAGATTGTGCCTCATGCCATGACATCTCAGTGAAATGCCATCACCTCATCACTAAATGATGACGTTTTGCCCCACCTCGTCGAGTCGTATCGAGGAGGAGTTGAGTTTGCATTGCTGAGAAAATGAAACAGAGCAATCTCTACAAGGTGGACTCAGAAAGCCCACCCTAAAATGGGACAAAAATCAAAGTCCTTCTAGCTGATGTTGCCCTGGGGAACGCGGAGCATTCTGCATGCACAGAGGGACAGGATGCCCATTAATAAGAGCGGTGCCCACTAACAGCACTTGAAGTTTGGGAATGATGGAAACATGAGGAAGAGGATTGTGTCAGTGCCTGTGGATGTGAGGCAGGAGAACTTCCCAGCGGGATGTTGGGGTAATTGCACCTGGGTGCATCCCAGCACTGCTGGCCCTGCCAGCTGATTGAGAAAGAACTGCAGTCATGCAGCTGTGCAAGCAGAAGCCAGGAAGGAGCAGCAATTCTGGCACAGCTCTCCTTGACTTCAGTGAGAACTTTGCCTGAGGAGGGGTGCTGCATTTCACACCTCATCAGGAAACTCACCTACAAACCCAGCCTGCTGCCAGACGGCCGCTGCAAGGCAGCCCTACCCCTCAGCAGCACTGAGCCCCAAACATGGGACCCTGGTTCACCTCCAAGCACTGGTATGGCCTGCAGGAGGTTCCCTCAGCATACCAAATGGGAGAGAGGAATTCGATTTTATCAGAAAAGTTCTGTCAGTACAACCTTAAAAGGATGCAGCTATACTGTCACGACGTGTGCTTTACCTTAGCACGGCTCAGAAAAACTACACGGCTTCTGTTACACGGGTGTAGGGGAAGGATCTGAGATGACATGGGAGAGCTGCCTCATAAAATAAGAGATGGGAAGAAAGGAGCTGCTTCCCATCCTCTTCTCCTGCCATTGGGGAGCACTGATGCAGGCTCTGGGTTCCTGGTCCTGCAGCAGGCAGCCCATGGGGTGCTGGGCAGATGCCGAACGCAGTGATGCTGGCAGCCCCACAAATGCATTCCTCGGGTTGGTGCTCACGCTGACCCTTCCCCATTCATCACAGCGGTTCCGTCACTCACAGTGAATGACACAGCACGACACCACATGAATGATCCCTGACCTCCAGCTCCTCCAGATCAGGTTGAGGTCACCAGGAGGGCAGGAGGGAGAAGTCTGTCTGTCAGAGCCAGGGATTAGCAGCACGGAGCTGAACGGCATCCTCACATCAGCCATCTCCATCAGTAGCACAGGCTGTTGGGTGCTTATCCCAATGCTCTGCTTTGCTCATGGGTGGCAAAGTGCTCCTGGGTCACAGCGCAGGAGCCCAGCATCCACCAGCAGGCAGGGAAGGAAGGCAAAGCATCCTAATGGTCACCAAGTTTGGGGCCACATCCTCAAAATTCCTGCACAGAACTGCTGGGTTGGCTGAGATTTAGTAATCAGATCTGGAGAGAGGGTTATCTGCTGTTCTCCAAACCACCATCCCTAGCCAGGTTATTCTTCCATTCTTATCCAAGACAGTGGCATCAATGAACACAGGAATGACACCGCTCCGGGGTCATTATCTCTAGGGAGATTCCTTAGAAGAGGCACGAGCAGCAGGAAATGGAGGCCTAGGAAAATCAGACATGGCATATTTTACCCAATATTTGCCCAGAATGTTCACGATGCTGTCTAAGGGAAGGGACATTATTCTGCATCGGGCATCAGGGAGATCGACATCTCCTGCATCCCCCAAATCAAACCAAGCACAGAGCCAGCACAGAAGCAGCAAAAAAAAGGTTCTTTGCATCCCTCTTCCTCCCCGTGCACCTGTAAGGTTAAGCATATTCAAACCCACTGTCTTATCATGCATTATGCAAGGGCACGACCCGGCAGCGAGGGTTCCATCACACAGCTGCTGTCCAAGGAGAATGTCTACATACTGATTCCCTACAGGAGAAGGCAGACTGGAGAGGAAAAGAAAAAAAGTCTTTACAGGAAAGAGATGAGCATGTAGATTCCTCACTTGTAATTCTATCAGAGATGATTAAATCTGCTACCCCTAAATAAGGTCATTTTTCTGTCTTTTTTTCCTATAGCCTTTCCCTCCCTTGCCTGCTTCCTCTGGGCAGGCACCAGCATCAGGCTTCTTCATGCATCATCTGAATCTCTTTTCCTCTCAGCAAAGCAGACTTCCCAAAAATACACAGAGGTGTGATTTCGACTCACTGAAGAAGGTTTTCCCTTTTGAACCAGATTTATTTCAGTTAATTTTATATCAGAATTTCAAATTAAACTGAAAAAGGAACTTGGCACACATTCACTTTCCAAACAGCCTTTGTCTCATTTATTTAATCACTGGCCCAATCACAAAGGCACAGCAGCAGAACATGTGCACAACTCAGCTCTTCTGGTGTAAAATCCAGCAGTTTGGTGTAAACCAGCAGTGAAAACCACTGCATCTCTACATAGAATGACAGCTTCTCAGCTTCCCAAATCAACACTTCTCCTTACGTAACTCCTGCTCATGCTTACAGACCACCTTCCTCCTACAAAGCCACACAGTGGGAACTGATATCAAAAGCCAAAAGTCACACTAGCTAGAAGACAGTCTGCAGGGTGGTGAGGCACTGGAACAGGCTGCCCAAGGAGGTTGTGGATGCCCCATCCCTGGAGGCATTCAAGGCCAGGCTGGATGTGGCTCTGGGCAGCCTGGTCTGCTGGTTGGTGCACATAGCAGGGGGGTTGAAACTAGATGATCATTGTGGTCCTTTTCAAACCAGGCCATTCTATGATTCTATGATAATAAATGCAACTGAAGGGGCTCCATCCCCCCAGCTCTGCTCTTTTTGAACAGCAGAGAGAGATATCTGGTGGTTACCAAAGGTAATGTGGTCGCTGTTCTGACAGTCGTTCCCCCTCGGCTGCTACACTCCGACTAAAGCAATAGACTCTGTGCCTTTTTAACACTACAACAGGCATGGAAGGGATGCCCTGGGAAGCCAAGTGGCCTGCAGCATGGTTCCTCCATTAGGATGTAGTCGGCGCAGGGAAAAGATGGAGCAGCTTTGTCCTGTGGACATATCACAAATAGCTGACCTGCTTGCAGGCACTGCTGAGGTTGTCGTGATGTGACTGACCTGCTTTTTCCATGCTTGAAGGTAGCTTTAAAGATGTCTCGTGATGCCACAGCAGTCCTTTCGTGGCACTTCACTACGTGAGGTGGCTTACTAAATTTGGGCAAAAAGCGAGCATAAGAAATTTTGACCTTTGAACGCACAGCATGTGATGTCAGGAAGAAAGCTTTGACTCAGAACAGTCAATATGTCTACTCACAGCTAGACAGGAGAGCCACAAACATCACAAACAGAAATACCAGGTGCCTGATGAGCAGAAAAGCTAACAGGTCTATCAAGAGCAGAGTCTCTGTGCACGCCATCCTCCTCTCAATAAAGAATACAAACTGAGTGTTCCCATACCCGGAGCTGGGGGTTCCAAACGGGGGTTCAATGCCAAGCTCAAGGACACAGCAAGGATAGCCAGCAGCACGCGGAGGAGGAGGGAAGCAATGCAGGAGGAGAGGAAGGGGACGGGGAGGCAAATAAATAAGGACAATGCACAATTTATGAAGACAAGAAGGTAGTAAGTGCTATTCACCCAGAGTGTAAATTGGTATTGATGTCACAACACAGCCCAGCCAAAAAATAATGATGATGATAATTTAGGGCTTGTGCTATATCTCACTCAAAGCCACGGTCCCATCCAACAGCAACTCCCACCCTGCCGCCTTCTTCCCCTTCTCTGTTCATTGGTGTCCTCCTAAATCAAATACACTCAATGCTGATTTGATTAGATTCCCTTCTTTTATTTATCATCCATCCCTCACTCTTCCACTCTCAAGTTCTCATGGGCATCTTGCTCATTTTCTGGCACCAGGCAGCGCTTGGAGGAACAAGCCCATCTCCAGAGGAGTTACAGTCCTCAGGCCAGGCAGGATTCGTGCATCCTTCCCAGCCCTCATCTGTCATCCTTTAATCTCGCCTGTTTTATGCTCCAGATCCTGGCTACCCAGTCCTGACTTCCCAGGTTTATAGCCCTGACTTACTTCCCTCCTGTAACATTTTACTGCTCGGTTATCGGCCCTGAGGGGCCTCATTTACACAAGCGCTGTTTTCGCTATAGTTAAGACTAATTCACTGGGCTGCAGTTGGCTCTTGCATCCCGCATTCAGCTCAGCTCCCCGTCTCCTCTCTCCTGCAGGGAGGCAAAGGATTTTCTAATGGATGGGAGATTTATTTTCTTTCTTTTTTTTTTTTTTTTTTTTTAATTACGGTTATTAGTTCCCTTTTGGGTGTTCCGAAGCCTGAATTGAATTCTCCTTCTGTGCCTGCTGTGATTCTGCCTGTTTCCCTTTGGTGCACACGTGCCCTCTGTGTAAGGTCTGTGGGACCTTGAGAAGGAGACTTGCTCAGGGATCCACTCTTTCCATCCAGCTGTTATAAAGGAGTGCAGCTCTGGGAAGGTCCTGACTGCACCTCACAGCTCCAGCTGGGCCTGCAGTTTATTCTGCTTACAGACAAAGCACAGCACAGTGTCCTTCCCTCACACTGACCCACCCAGAGCCACAGCATCACCTACAGAACAACAGGAGCCAACCAGGGCCACCTGCACAGCCTCCCAGATCAAGAAGGACCAACGGTGCCATGGGCAACAAGCAGTGTGCAAAGCCCAAACTGAATCCATTCAACCGCCCAAGCAAACGAGAGGGAAATTCCAATTGCAGAGTCCCATCAGAACCTCCCACGTGCAGTGAATCTGCCCAGTTCTGTTTCAGGGAGCTATGTAGCACCAGCTTAATTCCAGATAGCACGGTAACAATGTCAACTCCGTGCAAGAGAAGATGTGAATTTGTAAATAATACCATCCTTTGCTGTCCGCCCTTACGGGATCAAAAGCTTATTGCTAACATTTTTTTTTAAATTAGATTTTCCAACCTATTGTAAGAGATAAATAGATATTATCCCTATTTTATTGACAGATAAACTGTGGCACGGAGGAATTAAATGAGTTGCCTAAGGTCAGACAATGAGCAGTTTAGAGACTGGATCAATGGAGTCATTCTTTTCTTCTAATTTCGGTGTTTCTGGACGGCCAACCCTGCAGGGCTTTGGCACACGCTTGCAAATCATTTTCTGAAACCACCAATATTGGCATAACTCCGTTCCTATGGATGCCATGGACAGAATCACAGCGTCTTATTATCTTAAATGGCAACAAAGCAAGAGCAGCACCAAGTGCAGGTTAGAATCTCACCCAAAGGCAGAATCGATAGATCTCCAGAGGACCTGGCAATATTAAAAAAGATGGGCTTCTGGCTACTGTGGGATTGCACATAAATAACAATATTCCACAGCCACCGTTTCTCTATTTATTTCACTTAAATTAGTTTCCTTGGCAAAAATGACCACAAACAGATCCTGACCCCACACACCTTTCTTTTCTTTCAACCACGTATGCGTCATAAACTCACGTGCAAAAATACCCCTTTTTAATAAACAGGGATGTACCTGTATACACCCCATGTTCACATGACCCTAAAGAAATGGGATTATATTCCTCATAAGCCTCCAGCTATGAGACTCCGAAGTGGGAGCCCAAATAACACACACTCATCTCTTCAGGTTCTCAAAGCAGCTTTCAGATGGTACATTCAGCAGTTGGTAAATTCTACGCAGACAGTCCCCATCCCATAACCAACATGTGTTATGTCCTGTATACTACCAGATCCCAAAACACTTTCAGTGCACAACGCAGCACTTTGCCACCATGCTTCTCTGTTAACTTCCATTCCCCAACTCCTTCCAGTTCACGTGTAGTAGAAGTGGGAACTGCATGTGTGCTTGCCTTGTAGTACATAGATGATTCACTGAAATCTTTTAAATGTGTATTCAGACATAGGAAAGAGCAGGTCAACACCTAGCGTGGTTAATGAACGTCTCCAGCATGAAGACTCCAGGGGGATGTGGAAGGAAGCGCCCAAAGGACTGCAAATATGCTGGAGAAGACATCCCAGGTGGTTTTCAGGCCTGTGGCCGTGGTTCTGTGGACTTAACAGTGGTGAAAAAGCACTTCCTGCAAGCTTAGCAATCCCTCCTGTCCCCCTAATTATTTGGAGAACAAAGCACCCAATGTTCCAGCATTCCTATCACCAGAGAGAGCATCCGAACCACGAGTGAGAAAGAAGTGTCACATACCTCCCTTGTGCTGGTGATCCCAGTGCTCTCAGTGTTTCATAGGAGTTCTGCTTTTGCACGTTTTTGGAGCTCCAGACTGCAGCTTTCCGCTCACTGTGTTGGCACACCTGGAGAATAAAGGAAAAACTTCAGTAAAAATTGCACTTCAGAGGCAGTCACTGAAGAGCAGTTATTAAATGGGAAGATGTGCAGATGGCCTGGCGAGCTGCTAGTGCTGTGGATTCGAGCAGCTGTTGCTGTTGCTCCTGTTTCCAGGTAGGAGATGATGGTAGAAGATGGGGTGAAAGGTGAGAGGAAGGACAGGAGAATCAAGAGGAGCATTCCTTTGCAGATCTCTCCTTTTGCCCTTTTTGGATGAGCAGAACTCTCCACCCTGCACCTACACATCAGAGTACATCAGCAGGCTGAAACCAGGGATGTACTTTCCCACAGAACACAGAACTAAGGCAGAGACTGCAGGAACTGGGGGCAGATCTGCTCCAAGACTCATCCATCCTGGCACCCCCCCAAAAAACCCCAAATCTACAGAAAGCAGCTTTTCCATCAGCAGAGGCTGATAAACTTTCATCCAGAGGTCCTTGCAATTGGAACAGCGATTCTCACTGGCTGCGATTAGATGGAGGCCATTGCATGTCTCCCCCATGGGACCTGACAACTAGCACAGCTATGCCCTAATTTGAAACCCTCTCACCATCCCATTCTCTACTAACAACACTGCTACCAAATTTATGCCATTTTTCCTAGCAAGACTGAGATTATTTCCTCACACTGCACAGGCTCCAAGGGGGTTAAAAGCCATCTTGCTCTGGATACACTCTGCACGACTCTTCATTTCTAAAGCACTACGTTTCAAGCCATAAACTCAGACTGTTATTTACTTTCTTGAAGACAACACGGAGCCAGCTCCTCCCTGTCTCTCCCTCTGTCTGCTCTGCTGCCTTTCGGAGGCATCCTTTGGTACTGCTGCGTGGCTCAGGAACTTCCCAAGTCAGTGCCTGGATGGCAAACTGCTGCCAAACAATGGCCCAGGAGAGGGAAGCAGGGAAGCTCTGTTTCCTTGCTCTGGGGGGGAGGCAATGGGCAGAGGGGCACGGGGGAACAGAACAAACTTGTTCTCAGAGCAGCACGGCGTCCAGGCCAGCAGGTCTCTTTTATCCTGTTTCAGTTCAGTAAAAGCGTCAATTAACTCCACATTAATTATTAAATCAGAACAATGCGTCTCTGGGTTCCGACAGCTAAATTCTGTTACTGCTGTTTCTTAGGGGAGCTCGGCTAGCCTTACAACTTAGGACATAAATATCTTTCTTCAAGGAGTTTCTGGGCTGTTGTTTTGATTCTCCTCTCTGTGGGTGCATTTTTAATCACAGTCTCTTACCCGTGCATGGAGGGAAGCATTTCTGGGCCTGCTGCACCTCAAAAACATCACACCTAACACACGCAGCTCTTCCAGGCTCTGACAGAGCCACGAGAGTTCCTTCACCCTGCGAGTATTTGCACAGCCCCCCTGGGAGGGGCTGCTTCCTCCTAAAACACTGCTGGGCTTCCAGGTACGCAGTACTATTTAATTCTATGGCTGCTTCCCACCCTTCCCCTCCGTGGATGCTCCACTTAATTCTACCAATTAAGGCCAGTCTGTAAATATTTCTTCTTCTCCCACTGTTGCTAGACACGTGCACTTACTGTGCGTTCTTCTGCTCCCATAGGATGGTGTTCTTCACCATCCAGCAGACAGCCCTCCCCTTACATACCCTGCTCATCCCATCGCTGTCCCTTTTCTTGCCCCAGATATTTCGGTGGCAAATGGTTTTCCTACAGGAAAAGGTCTCCTGAAGGACACCTTGCTGGGAAGGTCTGCTCTCTGACATCCACTCATGAAGCTCTACGACTTCCTAAGGTATGAATGGCTCCAGCGCTGCAAAATGCTTTTATTTCTTATGTGAATTTAATGTCTTTGGGAAAGAGCCAACCTAATAGAATTGAATGTAAAAGCTTTATAGGTACCAAGCGGGTGCAGCAAAGTCTGGCAGAATATCTGTACATTGTCTTAACTGGAAGGAAAAAGCTCTGGGGGTCAGAGGGTCTTCATTTCCCAAGCAAGGAAGTCACCAGCTTTATGGACAAAGGAAGAAGCTTCTCCCTCTCCTCTCATCCTCATCTTCCTCCAGCAATCCTCTCCCTTTCTTTTCCTCATTGAGAGCTTTTGCTTCACTACTCACTGTGTGCAGAATGCAGTAACGTGATTAGAAGCCCCTAGCTGGTTGGTCGGCCGTCATTTCCATCTCTCTGCACTGCTTGGGATTCTTTTCCTACCCGGACTGTGGGAGCTGGCACAGCTTTGTGCCTGACCTGCAGTGCCACTGACGACATGAGATTTGTTTTGCCTTTGTTGGAAACAACTGCAATATTTGCTGGAGCAGACTTACTGTCAGTCCACGTGTCCCTCGGTGGTGCCACTGACCGCAGCCCTCCAGTTCTCTTGGCAGAAATGGTGAGGGGGAAGAAAAACCTAAAACAAACACATTTGTCTTAGATAAGCTGCTTGCACGTGTGTTTTTCAAAAACAGAACGGTCTAGACAGGACCAGCAGTACAAATTTACTTTTCATCTTGCAAATGTTTCAAGACGCTCTGCACATTGTTGCCTGCATGACTGCCTGTGAGCGGAGCATCGGTGCACACCGTGCTCAGAGCATTCCTGCTCTTGCAGTTTCCAGGTGTAAGGTCGCCCTGTGAGCTGGGAACACAACAACCTGCTCAGAATGAACAAATCTCTGCAACCAGATCTAAGTTTCTAGGTGTATCTGTCTCAAAGATACGCCTGGAAGACCACATTAAAAAAAAAAAAGCAGAGTGTGGGAAGGATGGATGTCTGGAGTCTGTGTGGCACAACCAGCCTCCAAGATGAGGTGCTGCACAGTGCTGCAATGAGCACAAATTCAGCCCCTTCTGCTCCATGCTTCCCTGTGTGCCCCTTTGGCAAGCTGAGCAATGGCTGATGAAAATCGAGCTGTTTGTCCCCTGTGCTGCAGCCCCACATTTGCAAAATCCGCCTTTCAAGGAGTTGTTAAGATCTGGGATGAAAGCTGCTATTATGCCTTACAGTTAATTAGGTAATCATTATTATTTATTATCACGGGAGTGTCTGGAGAAATGGTATGAAAGCAGAATAGCAAGCTTGACCTTCTGTACTCACATCTCGATCTGGCTGGATATACAGACATTATTTATCACATGTTCCTTTGCTACCTGGAAAGTTCCTCACGAGAGGGGTCTGTTTGTTCTGCAGGAAGTTTGCAACAATCCAGAATGCCACAGCACAAATTCCGTGACGACGTTATTACCATCATCAATAATAATTATCAGAAATCATGATAATTACCAGCAAAGCTGCCTGCTGCAGATAGCGACATCCATCTAAGACGGACAGCTGTGCACGCTGAGGCTTGTCTGCTTAAGAGGAGTCCACCCATTCACTCTGGAAGGTGGAAAACGTCCAATGCAGGGCTCTGTGATGCTCCTGCTTACAGCAGATTTATGTCAGTGCAGCTCCTCTGACAGCAGCAGGACTGCTCTTCTGCACCAGGATCAGGGCCAGCTTCTCTGCAGGGGAAAAGAGAAAAGAAGCAAGCTGAACTGTCTGCATTTGTGTCTGTGCCTCACTCTGTGTCCTGTTTAAAGCAAGGCAGCAGAGGGACGCTTCTCCCTTCCGTCAGCAGGGCCTGATGAGGGCAATAAGAATTGCTCATGGCTACATCCTTCACGTGGGCATCTCACAGCACAGACACTTCTCAGTTGAACACTCGTCCCTGTCAGGCAGGTAGGGATGCTGTCCCTATGCTTCAGGTGCACAGAGGCCCACGTGGAACAGCTGGAGAAGCTGGGAATACAGTCAAGAAAGCCCAACTTCATAGGCCCTCAGAACAGCTTGCAGATGGCACCCATAAACCACAGCAGTGAGGCAAGTCAGGCTGGTCATTTTGATGAATGAGTTCACACACAGCCACCAAGCAACACCCAAGTACAAAAAGGAGCCTGATCCAGAACTGCCCAGTGACCATTCCACTGACTGTCCAGGCTTCACCCCCAGCACATGCCAGCAGAGCCCACCAGAATCGGGCCCACGGGAGCAAGGAGGAGGCCCTGCTGTCTTATCCTGGACCAGGAATCCATTCTCAGAGGATTAATTATTTGTACTGTTAAGCAAACACGAGTGCTTGTGGTGCAGGCTAAGTAGGGCTGCTCCTAATCGAAAACAGCCTGCTTGTTTATTTCTACTTTTTTTTTTCCCCCATTGTCTATTTTGATGCTTATAAAAAGCAAAGCTGGGAGCTGCGTGGCCACGGTCTCCTTGCAGCAGCCTGCAAAGCCCCCATCAGCCAGGAAGGCACAGCAGAGACGCTGTGCACTCCCAGAGTGCAAGGACTGCACGGCCAGACAGGTTACAGGGGAGAGTTATTAAAACCATCTGAACTTGAGCAATACTGGGCAGCTTGTAATATTATTTTTGTTAATGGAGCTGCTTATAGGCCCCAGTTTTTCTTTTATTTTTTTGGCACAGGACCGACCACATACCTAATGCTTGAACAAAAGTGGGAATACTGGAGGATTAGGAATACCTAAATTTATGGCAGGATTAGCTGGAGTTTTATCCTGCCTGACAAAGAACTAAAATGCACAATCAAGAAGACATTCCAACCCCATTATCTCCTACCCCTGCTGTAAAGAATGCAGAAAGATCACACCCAAAAAAAGTTTATGACATCCTCTGGAGGCATCTCAGTCTGTGACCAGAAATCAACATGTTAGTTGAATAATCCTACAGCAAAAGCAATAATAATTATATAAGAATTAGACAAAAAAAAAATTATTTCTTCTCTTGCTTACGTCACTTCTGCATAAAACAAAGCTAATGAAAAGAGAACCAAGCCCAAAGAAAATATTTGGTTAGATTTCATTCCTCTGCCAAAGAAATTTACTGCTGAGCTTAATGGAGTAGGACCAGCACCAGAAATACCTGCGTCCTCCACGCAGCCCTATCACTCAGGGCTCTGTTTGGACGTTGGCTGAGAAATCAGCATGTCTGTGACCAGAACAAACCATCCAGGTGTTAATCCAGCACACATTTCCTAGGGCATGCTTCAACTTCCTTGCTCCTGAGCAGGGACATCAGCTGCATGCACCTCCTGGGGCTCTGGGGGACCGGTGGCTCTCGGGGGGGGGGGCACAGGGACAGAAGTTGGGCTGGAGCCAGGCAAGAACAAGGGACAGAGCCAGGGGAAGGGGGAGGATGGGGAAGAACTGGGAGCTGATTTTTATATGGGAAGGTTCTCAGCACCGCTGCAAGCCACACACATGCACTCACAAAGGATTTTCTCTTTAGAATTCCATCTTTTTGAGTCTTTGCTCCTATGCTGGCCTGGACATTTTAAACACACAGATCTCACTGGCCTGGACATTTTAAACACACAGATCTTGCAATCCAGAGGAATGGGGGGGGGGACACCAACAGTGCTATTTTTCAGCAGTAAACACTCGCTCACTGCAGGCCTGTGTAAAAACATTTGAGAAGCACCGCCGGAGCAGAATAAAGCCTCCCTCCCCTCCCCAGGCCCAAAGCTTGGCTGGGGCAGCTCCAGCTCAGACCCCCAGCTCTGCCCATGGCTGCTGGGGCAGCAGTGGGACCCCCAAGGGCGGCTGCCCACCCACCATAGCTGGCAGCCAAAGGCACAGCCATGGAGCCACCAGCAGTCCCAGATAGCACAGGAATGGGGACAGCTTCCTGCGAAGAGACCCAGGGATGGTGGGGAATGATGGGGAGTTTTTGCCATCTCACCCCCCCGTTTCTCTTTTCAGCAAACCAGCACGTTCCCTCTTTTGTGATAAGAGAGAGACAATGGTGGAAGGTGCTAGGGGAGCTCATTTCTCCTCGATATTTAAGGAGATAAAGTTGATTTCTTGCTATCTTTTTGTTTTTAGTACTCCTCCAAAATGGTTGAAAACGTTTAACAGTCTAGCTGTGACATAATGAGGGAGAGGAAAGGTTTCATATGGAGTGTTGATAAGAACTGTCTTAGCAGAACTGTGGCTGCTCCAGCAGGTTAAATGTGACAATTACTCCTTATTTTCAAAACCAAAAGCAGAGCTGGTTGGTTCAATGCTACACAAGGATTAGACATGCAAAAAGAATGAGAAACACTGTGTATGTGAACCCTAACTAGAAAGCTGACCGTGATCAAGGCTGTTCTGCACTATGAAACCATACCCTACCCTTCCAACCTCCAGGTCCTTTGATACAGGCTCTTTTCATCAAATTCCAACACTAGAGAGAAGAGCTGAGCTATGCTGGAGACATATTTATCATCTGAAATCTCTTGCCACCAGCACCCGAGCTGAACAGTCACACTCTTAATAACAATTTCCAGGTAATAATTCAGTATATAGAAACTGAGCGTTAATGGTTGTTCATCCCAACCTGTACGTTGCTGTGTTCTGCCTCTTGCATGGTGTCCCATAATTTATCTGATCACACAATCCCTCTGCTGACATTGACATAGGCAGGAATTCCCTCTCTGACACGGCCTGCAAAAAAACATTCAGATGCTTCAGCTTTTAAACATGCCACAGATGGAAAGTATTGTTGGTGGTGCGTTAACAGAAACTCTCTGCTGCCTCCTTCTTGAGTGCTGGCCTCTGCTGGCAACAGCATGACAGCACTCAGACTCAGATATGAGCTGAAAATTACAGGTTAGGATGATTAACTGCATTTCACCCGCAGACGTTCTATATTGTAATGATTGAAAAAGAGACTGTTGTGGTCACTGGGTCAGTGCTCCATGGTTTTACTTAGTTTGCATCTGCCTCTTGAAAAAGTTGGGCTTTGCAAGGTAGATGATGTGCCCGTGTTGTGACAGCATCTGCTGAGCAGCACAAAGGACTCAGCTCTGGGAAACCATGAGCACAAGAACCATGAGCTTTGGTAGCCCGAGTGGAAAAGGATTTAGTGGGGCTGAGAATGATTTCTACCACGTGCTTTAGCAAGTAATAAGGATGGGCATGTGCCCACATCCCAGTGACTTCAGTGGAGACCACTCATCTGTGTTAAGGGGCAGCTTTCCCCTTTCCTGTTGTTAGCTCCAGCTGAAAGGAGGTTAGGAGGCATTGGGTTAGTGCACATTTTCATAGCCACAGTGGGGTTAGCTGTGGGAGTTCCTTGTTTATTAGCTGCGTATTAAATATGCATGACAGTAAAAAGAAAACGCTGAACGTGAATATAAATCCCTCTTCCATGCCAGACAGCTGTGCAGCTGAACAGTGGGCACTGAGACAGCATCTCCAGGCTGAGTCACATCCGTGCTATGCATCGTGCTGCTTCCCACCAAGGGAATGGCTGCAAAGGTTGACTGGAAGAGCAGAAGGAGTTCCAGCCCCTCCAGCAGCCCACTGCCCACCTCCCAGGTGCTGGCAGCCTCGCTGTGGGCTCTGCCAATGGTCCCCATGCTCCTGCATCCCCCCAGGGCTGCACCCACCCCAGTGCTGCCATGCCTTCTGGTTGAAGGAAAGGCCTAAAATGGACACAGCTGAGGTCTTTTCTTGCTGTGCCTTCCCCTGGAAAGGCTGTCAAAGTCAACACGCTGCTGTGAGCTCCCAGCCTGTGACAAACTCACGCTCAGTCAATCATTGCACAATCACTGTTACTCAGAGCCTCCACCAAGCATCCCCAGCTCTGTATGGCCAATCTGAGGTCATTCCTTTTGCCTTTTAATTGACCACAGGAGCATTCCCCTTTGCTGTTACCATACAGAGAAGAGTGAATTAATTGCCGCCACCCCACATGGAACTTATTGTTTTTTACATTATAGTACCTTTCTCTTTCACCTCTGCAGCCATCACCTCCGGTCACTCCTTCCCACCTTCGCTCTCCATGAGTGTGCAGAGTTACAGCTGTGATGGAAAGCAGTCCTACATGGAAACAGAAGGGAAGGGCGTATGGGCTCTGATTGGAAAAGCACACACACATGTGCATGGAGCAGGCAGGGAGGTGATAAACCCCACCTATCTGTGGGGAAGGAAGGACTACATTAAGCACAAAAAAGAAAAATACAGATATTGACCCAGTCCCCCCAGCAAGCTTGGTCTCCACCAAGCCTGCAGCTATAGGAAGAGCTGCCTTCTGTCTGTGCCAGACATGTGCAGCACCTTCTGCCTCGCTGAGTATTTTTCATTTTGGGAAAATTAACAAAAAAATAATGATAATGAGAACCCTCTGTGGCTTTCTCAGCTCCGCTGCAAGGAATGGGATCCAGACAAACCGCTGGAGGGGAGGAAGGCTTTTGGATTCTGTGTTTTATTTTATTAGGTGTAAGTGAGTTATTTTGATTATGTTGGCAAGAAGTGGGAATAAAAAAGCCTTATGTAGCAGCAGCGCTGTCCCCTCTCAACCCACCTCCCCATGCACACGTGCACTGCTCAGCACCCACTGCCACGCAGCTTGGCCAGCAAAGGCCCAGGGAGGCAAACTGACAGCCATGCCTCTGCATCCTGCAGTGTTCTGCTTTGCTGGGAGGCAGAAATGCTTTAAATTGTGTGGACTGGGAGGGGGAAGGGTCGTTGTTGTTTTAAACTGAAGCACGGAGGTAGGGAAGGAACAACAACACGTGCAAAGCCTCCAAGTTTTTTCCCCCCAGCGCTGGGCATTGCACTCAGGGGATTTCCCATGAATGAGTGGCATTCCTTTCAAGCTGCCACGGAGCTCTCTGTGTGTGGTGACATCGTGGCTGAGCTGCACCACAGTGACAATGATGGGCAGCATCTGCCAGGCGTGAGGCCCCAGGGAAATCAGTGCTCCTTCCTGACACCTCTTACCTGCCGGCGGGGGGAGTGGGCTCCATCCTCTGCCCCCCAGCTTTCTGTGATCCTCACATCAGTCCTCCTGCTCATCAGTTCCCTGACCTGCAAAATATTCAGCGAGGTCACTGCCAGCTGGGACTTTACAACTACGGCCACATTTTACGCTGTGGCCAATCGGAGCTAAATGGAGACACCAGGCTTGGATGCTTCAGCTTAAAAATATGGGAAGAAATAAAAAGCTGTCTCTCCTTCAGCACTGTCACTGCAAGGAGGGGGGAGCGGATGCCTAAGATGTGAAGTACAATGCTGGGATAATTCAGAATATTTCACATTCTTTACGGCTGACACTGTACCCCCAGTGCAGGTCTCCCGGTGCGGCCAAAAGCAGGCAGCACGCTTTGCAAGTCTGATGCCGAGTGAACACTTAAATGGGAAACAAGAGAGGAAGATTCAAGGCCATTCAGAATTGCATTAAAGCATATCAGGGCTCCAGCTGCCTGTGTAGCAGCAGTGTCATCCTCCCGGGCACACTCCCTATGACACGGATGTCTGTGTGGTCCAGAATGCCAGCAGGCTCCTCCCCTACCAGAGAAATCAGGGAAATCTGAGATCTGCTGTCTTCACGCTGCCAGGAAGGACCCAGAGTTTAAGTCATTTACAACCTAATTTGTGCAGAGATCTCAGTGAATGACCTGACTGCCTGCATGGGAGGGTGGTCCTGCGTGGTCGCTTGCGTGCGTACACGTGTACCTTCATGCATACATATATATACACATATATAAACATAAGGAACAGTTGGAATGAGCAGCAATTAAAATGAACATAAAAGCCAATCAGAGGCAAATACCTGTCTGCCAGTCCCTCCTTGCCAAGTTGGAGCTGGAACCACTCAACGAGGGAAGACAGGAGCGCTGCAGATCAGATAGGGTTTATTTTTAACTTCAGTTTTGCCTTCTTTTCTAACAGGGATTTAGAAGCACTTACTGCACGTGTGCTTAGGACAGCCCCTCATTCCCCCATCCCCTGTGGCTCTCAGCTTGCAGCACTGCTCCCCTTGGCCTGGGGAGAGGCACACAACTGTTTCCCCATAGCGAAGCCAATAACTGAGAGAGGAATTTGTCAGCATCTGCCTTGCTTGCTGGTGTCACAGGAGCAACCTAGATGGCTTTGGCAGTGTGCACAGAGCCAAACCAGTCTGCCATGCTGGCACAGCCTCTGTCCTCAGCACAGACCCAGGGAGGGGAGCACAACAAGGTATGAATAAACACTGTGTGCAGGGATGAATTCTTCCCATGGAGCTCCCAGACACACAACTCAGCCTCATTCCTGTTGGAATGAATGGCAGAACGTTGCTACAGGCAATCTTACATCGAGCAGGAGACCCGGAGCTCCCCGCAGAGCATGGAGAGGAAGGTCAGGCTTCCTCCCCCCAACCTGCATCCTGCCTGAGGGGTCTCGTGCTCCCAGCACAGCTGTGAGCTGCTGAACGTTGCTGCTCCAGAGCAGGGCTGAACCCAGGGGACAAAGCAGCGCCTGGTGCAGGAATGGGGGGTATGGAGATCTCTGCACGAGATGGAGATTTCTGAAGTGCAACTGAGCCTCCATCATCTTCTGGGATGCAACAGGAGAAAACAACACACAACTTTTGCTTTGCGTGTCCCCCTGCAAAGTGTTCGTCCTCACCCAGGGACGGCTTGGGTGCAGTGATGGGAAAGGCCCGGGCTCTCAGCTCCCCTTGCTGGATGCTGGGAAGGGCTGCAAGGAAAAGAACACTGGGAGTTGGAATACCTTAGGCTTCACCCAAACCTGCCTGCCCACAGAGGGAAGCTGCACGCATTAAGATGTCCGTGGCAGGTGGTCAGGCAGCACTTGGTCTTTTCACTCAGCCCTCCTAACAGTGATGAGCTTCCCAAGGATGATGGAAAACAGTGGTACAGGGGACACCTGCAGCGTCTGGCTCTGCTGTAACACCTCCACAAGAGAGCAGAGGGAGGGCATCAGTTTAAGAGAAGAAAACCAGCCTTTCCACTGACAGTGCCCACCTCCCAGCCCACATGCCCTTGTGCACACACTGCAAGAGCAGGCAGCTAGCAAAACTCTTCCGTGCTGTTTGAAGGCCCTGGGGTTTACCTGTCATTCTGCTCAAGTGCTGCTTGAGCTGAAACACGTTTATTAAGAAGGGATGGAAACTGCAGCAAGAGCCAAGCATTCAGCAGCTGTCGCAGCCAGCAGCAAGCTCCTCGGGGTGTGCAGCCCATGGAACAAGCTACAATGCACTGCTGCGTTTCACTTTCCCTGAGCTGAAAGAGCAGTGATGGAAGTCCATTTATAGAACAAACCTTCCTGCCTTCAGACCCTAGACCAGGTCAAGTTCGAAGCAAAGAGCTCTTCTTTCCCCATCTCTGCAGACAGAGCTCTAACCCAGGCCGTGCCCTGCCTCCAGAGCCTGGAGCTCAGCTCCCAGCAATGGCAGCAGCAGTGCCTCACCCTGCTCTCATCTGTCAGGACAGGGATCAAAGGGCTCGCTTGCTGTATGACCTGTGGGGGCAAGGCACTTGACCTCCAGATACAAGTCAGCCAATGAAGCTCAAGCAGCAGCCGAAAAAAACCCAAACAGCATCACTGAGCCCTTCAGAAAAGCAGATGTTGAGCTGGAACAGTGTTTTCCAAGGAAGAGAAGTTACCAGCACATGCAGGGCGCAGCTCCCTCACTGCAGAGCACGCTGATGACATCAGCTCTCTGCACGGCCACTTGTCCCCATCCCACGCTGGAAAAACACTTCATTTTTTTGTCTCTCAGGTTCAATATCAGTTCAAGCATACGTTGTTTCAACCACATTCAGCAACCTTTAAGCAGGCAATGGTCAGAACCAGCAGAGTGAAGCCAGGCCAGCACCAAGCACAGCACTCTCGCCTGCTGTCAGCAAGAGGCATTTCTCTGCTGCAGACCAAGCCCAAGGAGTTTGTGTTCTCGATGCTTCTCTGTGTGATGGAAATCAGCTACCTACGCACTGTATTTTACTGGAACCACTTTAACCACCAGGCATTTCTTCTCAAGAGCAAGCACTTCTGTGAATGAGACACACGAGATCACCGAGGGCTGCCTGCCTGGTAAGCAGTGTGGGAAGGGGAGCACACTGGTGGGCTGTCTTTCAGATCCGCCCTGCAGCACACTGCATGCCAAGCAGACCCAGCTGCTGGTTGAAGGAGGAGGCAGCAAGGTGATGGCTCTTCCTAGGACATGGAAAGGGTGCAGGAAGAACATTGGATGCACTGGCTGACCCAGCCTGCAGTGAGTGTGATAAGTCACCGTGCATGGACAGGACTCATCCTGCTACTGCAAGGACTGATTTCCTTACTCCACCATCTGGCCTGAGTGCAATGAGCCTGCTCAGGTTCTCAGAGCTGCTGCAGGCGCTGCTCGTTACACACCAGGGAGCAGTAAGTTCAGTGCTGTACTGCTGCAGAGCACGTAGGGGTGGTCTGCACCAGCAAAGCCACTTCTTATCCACACACGGGCCAGGCAGAGGGCTGGAAATATGGGCCATGTGTTTTTCAACTTACATTCTAAAATGCTCCTGAAGGACGAGCTGCATCTCACCACAGCTTCACTGCGTCTCAGCTCAGCATCGGTGCTGTGGGTCTGTCATTTCTGCACAGCCATCCTGCCCTTACATTTCAGCAGAAGTACAAACCGTGGCACCGTGCAAGGACTCACAGCAACGTGGGCCTTGACTAATGTATGGCACAGCAAGGACATCTGTCTGCAGGGGAAGGAGGGCACGAGGCCACTGCAGCAGAGATGCTGTGTGTGCTGGCAGCATCATCAACTGAAGGAGAAGAATTTCTGCACCAGAAAATATCAGTGAGTTTGAACTAAGCTTGAACAGGAACATTTCACTGGAACAGGTTGCCCAAGGAGGTTGGGGATGCCCCATCCTTGGAGGCATACAAAGCCAGGCTGGATGTGGCTCTGGGCAGCCTGGTCTGGTGGTCGGTGACCCTGCACATAGCAGGGGGGGTTGAAACTAGATGATCATTGTGATCCTTTGCAACCCAGGCCATTCTGTGATTCTAGGATTCTATGACTGAAGCAACAGGTCAGGTGAAAGAAAAGGAGGGTGTAACTCCAGCACAAAAACCAGAGGAGCTAAGGAGCTCAGAGCGCTGCTTGCACCTTTGCTGCCTACAGAATGAGTGAGGAAAGGTCCTCACTGTGCTACAGAGCCCAGCTCCTCCCCTCCAGGACTTCTGATAAGGAGACATATTGAGGCGGGGATATTTATGAGCAGCCCTTTGTTTCTGTTGAGATGCTCAATTAACGGGAGAGGTTCACACCTACAGCCAGAGTTAGAAATCCAAAGGAAGAAATCAATCAGTAAGAGGTGCACATTCACCTGAGCTTTTTAAGAAGAGACCCATCAGACAGAGCCCTGCTATGCCCTTACATCCAAGCATTTTGCTCACGTGCCTCCCTGTCCTTTTCCATTCACCAGATTTTCACCATCTCCACTGATGAAGCTCCATGCTGCTCCAGCACCAGAAATATCATGGCTATCAATACTGTTTTTACATTTGCTTTGAGCAGCTACATGCACTGTTATGAATCTTCTCGCCTCACAGACTGTGCCTTTAGGACCACCTGTGCTCTGGCTTTGCCCCCACACATTGCCCAGCCTGGGATGCATCCCAGCCCCTCTGCCCTGAGCTTTTCACTTCGTTTGAGGGAATCAAAGCTGAACATCAGCTCTGTCTGTGCAGGTCAGGTGTTGGCTGGGGGCCCACAGCCCCCATTAATCAATGCTTACACTGAAACTGCTGCATGTTAATGCTG